>JAOTQE010062921.1:0-18281 GCA_025631205.1 Nesometra sesokonis
AACCCTAAAATATAATCAAAATTTGCCGACCCCCATTCTCCCACCCCTGCCTGGTTTTCTCAGACAGTTCGTCTTAAGAAATATACTTTATACTTTTCATTCATAGTTAAAGTTGAAGTAGTAGACTTTCGAACAGCAAGAAGTTGTGAAATTTATATAACAAGAGCAGCAGAAAAATGACAACAATTACCGAGTCTTCTCCGCCTGAATCGTCGTCTTCGGGTACAAGATCCTCTGCCCAATCAGAGTCCACTTCCTGTGCACTGGATTCCGTCTCAAATGGAAGGGAAGATGTCCTGAATATAAGAATATGCAATTATATCTCTTAGGTTCACAATATTTCAAAGCACTTTTTTATCAATTATTATTTTAAATTATTAACAAGGCAATCGTAAACAATTACAGTATACCCTCGCCTATGTTTTTCTATCCAACATGTCTTCTGAAATCTCAGTTACTGTAGGCCTACTGTAGAAGGAAATTTAAATTTTGGCACAAAAATTTATCTCAATCATAATTTGGGTATAGCCTATTTAAATAAATCCAATATAGTCATCAAAATGACCACCAAACAGCAATATCGAATAAAATGGGCTCTTATTGGTTGAGCCTTCACATACCATTGTAAATTGTGATCTTGTGTGACTGGGGGTTACAAAAGCTTTAACCATTTACAATATCTAATATGAATAGGGTATAAGTAATGCAATGGAAAATTATTAAAATTACCTATCTGATGTTTGCTTGAGTGCACCAAGGGTATTGGCAATGTGTTGTAGAACACTGTTGGCAGCTTCCATTAGGCTGGAGAGCTAAATGAAAAAAGGAAAAAAAAAACACATAAATCCTTATGGGGTAAAAAGCCCAAGGCACACTACCAATTGGAATAAATTGTGGTTTAATTGTTACTAATTAGATGAATGGAAAGAGAAGAGGAAAAAACACATAAATCCTTACAGGGTAAAAAGCCTATATAAGACGCAATAACAACTGGAATAATTGTGGTTCAATTATTACTAATTATCTTCTATGATTATGAAAAGGTTTACAATACATCTATTGAAAATTTTCTGTCTGTACATAAACAGAGCTGAAAAAAAAACAATACCAAAAGGGTAGTTTTTTAACTTTGTTGAACAGAGTCAAGTAGCCATCAACTTTCTCTTATTCTCCTCCTCCTCCTTCTTGTGGACAAATCATATTATTGTTACCCATGAGTGACCAAATGGTACATGAACAACAGTAGACCTTATCCACGTGGTGTCAGTTCTCTGTTTCATGGAACATAGCTTGAATTGAATTGCGCTTGTTTATACAATAATTCAGCATTAAATCAAGGTCTGTTTAGTATTAAAACAAATGGACTGACTATAGCCTAATGTAGACCATTTCTGGGTATATATTATACATCAAGTTATATCAAATGGTTTTACTGCTATTTTTTAAGAAAAAGACTAACCTTTGTCTCTGTTATATCAGTGTCCATTTTCTCAATAACATCTTTATTATCAAGATATTTCTTACTAAAATATTTGGAGAAAGAGCAAAAAATTAAAATTACTTTATTAAAAATGTCTTATTAAATAAAAGTTTAAATATACACAATGGAAAAAATAATGCTTAAAATTACTCCTCTTGGCTATGAAAACAATTCTGCTTTCCCTAAGTTTTAACTGAGAATAATTAATAATAATAATTAGACATTTTATATTGCGCCAATTTGCAATAAATTGTGTCATCAAAGGTGCAGTGGACTAGATGTTGCACGGTCAATAACCTGCTTCTCCCCTAAGGGTGCTTTGTAGCTACTACATTAGCGCACATTATTCTGTCCACAACAGGGGTCTTGTATGAACCAGTACACTGGGGTAACCCCCTACTCGTCTCGAAAGATGTGCTGAATGAGCAGCTTGTGTACTCTGGACCTATGGTCTATAGTCCTTATTCGAGATTACTTGTTCAACCACCAGAAATGGGCCTCAAACTTGTGTGGTTGTTTATGCATGGTTCATGATTCCCCTGCTTTAACTGCTCAGCTTTACGCACTTAACCACTTCGAGTTCATTCACATGTCGACCACTCCATACGGAGACTTGGTTAGAAAAACCTCATCCTGTAAGTGGCGAGTTGTGTGCTTTCTGTTGGATGAGAAGTGAAATAAAAAATACAAATAGTTTAAACAATGACTTACCATTGCTGTAGCCAGCCAAGAGCAGCCTTAAAGAGGGAGATATAACCCCTGCCTGAGCCTGCTCCTGCTAAAGTGATCATAACAATCATCAGCTCCGAGAATCCAGCAGGCTCTCCTTGACCAGAGAGCTGTTCAGTCGCCATTGGGATCAGTGCCTCTAGAAGGGTGGTTGATACACTCTCTACAACGGAGCTGTTGACAAGTAAAAAGGAATAGAATCAACAAAACTTTTATAAATCATATAATATCAGTGTTTTTCATAATTGCATGTAAGAATTCAATTAGGATGTACATGAGTATAGCTGAACCTCAATGTGTGGAAAACACCTTCCACAATGAACACTTATTGAAAAGCTTGTTTTGTCTTCCTATTCCTATCAAATCAGTGCATTCTGTATCTCGCAAGTGGCCAACTCCCTTAAGGAGCAACAGACACTTTTGGACCTACAAAATGAAACGATTGAGGTCTCTATCATGCTTTGACAAACAGAAGAAGGTTACATGATTCCATCTCTTTCTCTCAGGCCACAATCATCAAGACAAGAACTGATCCCTTAACACGCCCCTGAGGCCATTTCTGGACAAAATTTTCCCCTAAAGCTTTGACTCTCTACTGGGCCCCCTTTTCCAAAAGTCTGCATCTGCTCTTGTAAAGGGCAATACATCAACCAAATCAACTAATCAAAATGAAACTGACGGAGAAGGCATTAGTTTCCATGTGGTTGAAGTTCCAGACAGCATAATGTTGGTGTGGATTTAATGAAGTGTCACCAAACATTCAAATGCTAGGCACTATACAAATTCTCACCTGGTATCCTTTACAATGTGAGAGGCAAAGCACTGCAGGAGCTGCCTATTCTCTTGTATCTTCTCTGTAGCATTTCCTTGAATAACCTTAGATAGCCATGACTGTACCGATGCTAGGTTAGATGGCTGAGACAGTGATGATAGGTATGAACAGAGTTTGTCTAGGCTGGTATCTGATGGGTGCTTCTCAGCTGTAAACAATAAAACAAGATGAACTTATTATGATAATGCATAATTCAGAATAGGTTGGCATAATGGTTAATTTTTGTGCAAGAAAGACATCTTAAATATTCAATCTTACATAATGAAAAGCTACAAATGTAGTTTATCAATTATCTTGCAACACAACTGAAGGTAAATCCACATTTTATGCTAATTGTTGAAAAAATGATTTTTGTTCTTTGCAAGACAGACTGGAGAAAACATGTGAATAAATCAAAACTACCAATGGTAGGGTTTATGATAGATTTAGGATTTTAATGTGCTGATTTTTTTTCTAGACATTCTAAATTTGTGTTTTGCCTATTTCCTGAATTAAGGTGCTCCGGGGAACATTTTACCGTTTTACGTAAGTTCAGTGCATCTACATATTTAATTATTTACAAAAGAGTCGGAGCTTATTGTGATACAAAGGTTAATGATAATTTTAATATAGTCTGTCGAAAACTATGTATTGACACTTAATTGTGATGCAGAATTTGTTTGTTTAAATAAATATTACACATCTGTACAATCAAATCTTACTATATATATTTTCTCAAAACCAAATTGTACTAAACAAGGCATTTGTTTTGGTGAGTTGACATTTTGTTAATCATCTAACGAAGTTAATTTGTAATATTTATTTTAAATTTAAATTGAACACCCAGCATAATACTCACCAAGTTCAAACAGCTTATTGAAGAATTTCAAGACTTTAGTTCCAAACTCAAATGAAAGATTCTCATGCCTTACTGACAACAGAACATCAATCAGATCTATAAAAAAATGTAAAAAATTGAAATGTATTATTTTTCTGATTATGCCCGTGAACTCATTCAATATGATATCACCTAATTATCTTGTAAAAGACTAACATTAACACTATAAGTATAAAAAACTAAAAATTGCCCAAGTCAAATCAAAAGTGGCATTAACAAAAAAAGAAAACAAGACTGTGTAAATTAATGAAAAACACATAAATGTGGCAAAAAAATAACTGAAATTATTTGACATGGGCAAAGTGAACAAAACTAAGACATACCTGGTTCTCTTGTGTAGAATTCTTCCAATGCTTTCTTACCCTGTGCATTTTCCAGCAGGTTTTCCAAGTAGCCTATGCATTCAAGTTGTGTAGACTCACTAATACCACTGTGAAGACAACAGAACAGATCATAACATCGGTTGTGGTGATACAAAATATTGATTTATTTCTTATAAAGTCTTTCTAAGCAGTGCATTGGGGAAAAAACACTTCTCTGACACAGGCATATCTTTCCAAGGTGTAATTTTCACTTTATTATTGATTTTTATGCCAATAATGGACAGTACATTTTTCCAAGACCATTATCAGGTGTCAGAACAATTAAATTCTATGAAATGTAGCGTTTTCTTTGCTTCTACTTACATTTGTACTGAGATTGGTGTGGTGATCAACCTATGACATGTGGTGAGCACTTCAAAGTAGTGTTTTATGGCATAATTTTCATTTTCTTGGCTGCCAAGGACTCGTTCCAATGCACTTGAACACTGAAAAATAAACAACCGTTAATAACTCATTAGATAAACAATTAACTAAGTTATCTTATTTTAACTATGCCATTTTATCTATAATTTCTAAATTCTTATTGACAATTTATAAAATTATTACAAGCGTGCAATGTGTAATTTTTAAAAACATGAGAATAAAAAATGAAAAAATCCATGAATCTGTTAACTCTTTGCATGACATGTTTGTAACGAAAATAGGTGATTTAGAAATAATTGGCAAAAGAATCCTAAGAGATTATTTCAAAATTATTTTTTTCAGGTTGGGGTAGGCAAGGTGCTGGCTTATGTTGCACAATCTACTCACACTGTCTGTTAAATGTTCCGTACTTCCATCCAGTAACAATGGGAAGAACACTTGAACCATTAGCTGATTATTTTCTTCCTCATCTGGGTACCACCTGCATGATAATAAACAATATGTTAACTCAAGTAAGAAAGTGTAACGCATATTCCAATCAATGAGATACAAACAATATGTTAACTCAAGTAAGAAAGTGAAATACATACTACATGCAATGAGATACACTGCATCATGTCCGGATTCAACATTTCAACATAAAGTATGTCATCATCATATTTTCGACATAAATTATGTTATCATCATGATATATTATCTCTTTCGTCAAACAATTCATGGACTACCTTTGTGCAAACATTTGTGAGGTGTTGTACACCAGATCATTTTGAGATATTCAAAAAAATAGACAGAAAGTCATAATTTCACAAAAATTAGATTCCTGTAGTTTTGTTGAGTTTAGTGATTAAATTTTATGATTACAAACTTCTTGTTTATGTTTATTTACAGTAAACATGTTTTTTAAGTAAAGGCTGCTTTTCAAAATAAATGGGAAAACATACAGGAAGTCAACAGTTTTTTTTATCGTTAAAGTCGATTTTCTCAAAATTGTGTTTTCATACACCTATATTTTAAAATGATTTTTCTCTAGTTATACTGAAGCTATGAACTTCATTTAAAAACCAATTTGAAGATTATAATCTCTTCTATCAAAATACAGCAACAACTCAATTTTGGTTCTCTGTACAACACAACTCAATTTGTGGTGACACCTCACATTTAAGTAATACTCAGATTGTGTTTAATCACAGAGCAATCTGTTTTAATTTTCTTAAAATACAAGTTGTATGAAAATTTCTTGAATAAAAAAGGGGTCATAAGAACTCATAGTGTTACCCTATTTAATCCCCTTTGATTGTTTGCAAATTTATAACAACTTTAAAACTAATCCTTGTTGAGGGGTGAGAAATAAGTGATAGTATTAAATCTATTTCCAGGGTTACAAGACAGGATTGGCCTTCAGTAGTTTTTCTATGAAGTTATGGTCAATTGATTTACCAGCCCCGATTTCAACAATGTCTCTCTGAATGTAATAGTTACTAAATGTAATATATTGATATAACTTACACGAGTAGCTCCCTTGCAAACTGCACCATTGTCAACAGTGTGTGTTTAAGTGATGATGCTATGGGGAAAGTAGTCTCTGAATCTGAAATGATAAAAATCAAAATCATGTTAGTTAAAAGCATGTGTATGTTTATAGCGATGGGGAAAGCCTACACTGCGTCAATGTACCCTTTAATTGAGAGACAGACCCCAGTAATAGAGATTAGTTGTACAGTAAGGTAAAAGCAAATCTTCCAAGTGGAAGGTTCACTGGGCTGGAGCTTATTTCCAATTTCTGTAGTGTGAAGCAGATGAGTGTGTGACATTCCCCCTGGATGGGACCCTAGTTTGTTGCAGGACACTTCCCAGCAATTTGCTCATTTTACAGCTGGGTAGGTTGAAGCATTGTGAGTAAATTGCGTAACAAGGCACACAGGCAACTTGCAATCGTGTGCTTGTTGTTAAACTGGTTAAGCCCCCAGCCCCCAGCCCCTTAAATCCACCACTGACTAGCATACTAGTGCAAGCTTTCCCAACTGCAGGAATGGAAGTATGAACTGCCAGCACTGCACCCACTGCTCATGGAAATACATCCCTTAGCTGAGTAATTGGTGTATCTCAGTCTTTTTACATTAAATTACTGTTTGTTATTGAGCTTTCTTGATAGTTTGTTGCAAGTTTTAATGAATAAAACCAACAATTTTAAATAACCAAGATGGACGTTGACTTTAGTTTGAACTCACTTGATAGTGTGCTCAGGTGTGCGGCTTGTGTTGCATATAGCAGACTCTCAGATGGCACAAGATCCTTTGCAAAAGCATTCTTCTGCAAAAAAAACAAAAACAAAAAATAAATAATATAACCACAATATCAATTCCTTGCAATTTAAATTACTAAAAATAGAGATGTTGGCAATGATCTGCAGAAAAATCTCTGTTCTTCCTATGTAGAATTAGTCATTTTAAAACTTTTATACACAACCAATTAAAAAACTATGTTTTATTACTACATCTATTAAATAAAAATCATTATTACTATTAGATCTTCTATAGATTACAAATGAATTTTATAAACCAATAACTTATGAATGTTTAAATTACCGGAAGTGGTATTTTTGGTCAATAAGAATGTTGCTTTCTCCTAAGTCCACACTCATGGATGAGTGCTATTTGAACAGATTAAATTACTCAATATAATGTAATTTGAAAATGGGTAGGACTTGTGGGAAGGCAAACTAATTTTTTTTTTTATTTCTTCTTTCACCAATAGTAATGATTTTATTACTTTGCACAATATGCATACAATGATTGCAAACTAACATTACAGTCATTAAATAGACGAAAGTTTAAAGAATATTTGAGAATCACATACACATGAGCTGATGGCAGGGAACTCAATGATGCTACTTGTTCCCCACTTCTCCACTACATTCCTTACTGGACCAGGCAGGTTGATCATCAATGAAGAGCCAACATTTGGTAGCTTGGATGGCCGACAGGATGAGATACGTAGCACTGTGTTGTAGAAGGTTAGAGCTTCATTGACTGACTGCTCTGGCTTCATGTCTTCATGATTTACTATCTGGTATAGTATGTATGTCCTATGAAAAATATAAAAACAAATAATTTTAGACATAAAAGAATGAGATACGTAGCACGGTATTGTAGAAGGTAAGAGCTTCATTGACTGACTGCTCTGGCTTCATGTCTTCTTGATTTACTATCTGGTATAGTATGTATGTCCTATGAAAAATATAAAAACAAATAATTTTAGGTTTAAGAAGACAATATTTTGGACAAAATTTTGTTGCCTGGATGGATCCGTTTCACAATTTTTAACCTTTTTGTGAGATTATTTAAAGATCTGCCTGTGCAACATTGATAACCAGTTAATAATTAAATTTTATCTCCTTTATAATTTTATGAAATTTTAATATTTTATTTGAATGTTTCCTTTGTAAGTTTATATAAGTATTTCAATGAGGAGAACCTCTAGACTGTTATTTTTTTTATAACATTTCGGTAATCCTGTATTGAATTACTATTGTATTATGCTTTTATGTTGTATGTATTTTGTAAAGGCAAAATAAATGATATCATATGATATATGACAATAAAATAATAATTGTATAGTCATTTGTTTCAAATGATGTAAAAAAACAAATTGGCACAATTCATGAAACCAATAGGTAAACTCAAGGTTCTCTTAAATGAATTGTAAGGAAGACTGAAGAATTGACCGTGAAAAGGGTGGATACGTTTTGGTTGAGTTCAATCACATGCATGAAAGACCAAGGCAACCACAAAGTCACATTGGGCAACAAAACTACTTACAAATAGCAACCTACTACACCATATACTGTAGTCGACTACGTAATGTAATATAGTTTGCTTTTATAGAGCCTCATACAATAGAGTCTCAAGGTGCTGTGGACCACGTTACACATTCAAATGGCTTTCTATGCCCGTAACGGCCACTTCATGTTCTGCTGCCTGAAATAGGTGCTACACTCTGCTGTCCACAGCAAAAGAGTGTATGGATCAGTACACCAGGGATAACCCCTACTCCTCTTGAAAGATGTACTGGGTTCTTTATAGCGCACATGAGCTGTTTGTGTACGGTTTATAGTCCTTATCTGAGAAGACTGGTTCTACCACCAGAACCATGGTGTGAGCAGGCCTCAAACCCATGCTGTGATTTTTGCTATAGTTTACGGTTCCCCTGCTTTAACCGCTCAGCCATACAACTCACAAGCAAACAAATATAGTCGGAGTTAGGTTAAAGCAAACATTAAAATATTTCATAGACAACACTAAAAATTCATTTGGCTAAAATTGATTTTAACAATATCCATATTATTGATATTAGTTATATAGTTATATTAAAAAACTGTATAACCTTACCTAGCAACTGTTACATAGCTAGCAATCAATTGGAAGATCAGAGGCAACAGGTCTTTAGCAACGGCCATCGCTTTATGAGGATCTGTGTCACTCTAAATTTACAAATAAAAAACATTTTAAAATAAATATTCTGATTCTCTCACGTAATTATATATCAGAAATGATGCCTTTCATAGTTTCTGTCTGACTTTGCTACGAGAATGAATCACTGTTCGGAATCTGATAGTTTTACTTTTAGTCCTCGGAAATATGCAGCCAAAACACAGAAACTATCTTGCTAAATACAGTGATTTTACAGAGGAAGGTATGCATTTACAGTACAAATTCATTAAGCCAACTCACCCTCAATAAACGAATGTTAGATCACATGGTAAGTAGTCCAGAACAATTAACACTTGATTACCCTGGAGCGAATCCATGACAGTGGAAAAACAATTAGCTTACAGACTAATGAAGACAGTGGAAGGCTTAAGCTTTGAAAAATGACATTAGTTCCATTAAATACATTGATATGACGTACCATTAATGTATGGAAGGCTTCAGGTTTGTATGGTGATAAACTGTTTTGCATAAACTTTATGTTATTATATAAAATGGTGAAATTTCATAGTCCTGCATTATAAAAGAAAATGGCAAATCTACCATGTAATACCAAGGGTAGTACAATGGTTTCTTAATAACTCACTCCTTAATGAATATGGAAGCACCTTTACTTTACCTATAAAAATTGTAAAATTTATCAGTTTACCTGCACTGCCAATATTAGCAAAAAAACAATTGTAAGATATGACCATAGATATATTATTACGGCTAGATGGTGATCTTAGCACTATAAAAATGGCAGTCCATGTAGACGCCTACTATTTTGATTTCTCAGCCTCCGTCACAAACATGTAAGTTAATAATTATAACTGTTTTGCAATTCTTGAAATTTTTAACATTCTTTTGTTATACAAATTATTTACATGTCACACATATTTTATGTTGTCAATGTCTATAGATTTGGATTAATTTAATTTAATTAAGTGATAAATTTGAAACTTCTAAAAAAGATTGCGCATGCACAATTGCGACATAGCAAAAGCTTTAGAACGTAACACGATTTGATCGGTTGGATTCCGAAATAGTAGGCACATAAACGGAATTGAACTTTGGGCTATCTGTTCTGTGGAAGTTCACCATCTAGCCGTAATAATAAATCTATGGATATGACTCACCATAGCTTTAGCAAAGCGATCTTCGAGTGTGATATACGTTTTAGTCATGAGGGCATCAACGACACAGATTGTTCTAAAAGTGGGAAGCTTTGCAAGTGGTATAATATCATTCTCTTCAATTACAGGTATAATATCGGCCAACTTAAAGAAAAATTGAATTATTTTTATTTTCATTTGTTCATTTTTTTAAGCTAAATTGGTGGTAGTCACTGAGCTGTGTACTGAACCATGGAGATTTGCTGCTCCCCGGGAAGATCGAATACATTCCAACACTCATTGTGTTTCGGCTGTGGGGTCGAAACACAAGTTAATATTGTTTAATATAATATAGTATAATATTTCATTTAAAGGTGTTTAGTTAATTTGCTTTTAAAACTTGTTTCTCTTATTGACTAATAGTCAGAGCACTGAACCTTTAAGCCGAGTCAAAGTCAAAGTTTTTTACAGGGTTGCACAAAAATGCATTCCAGGGTCCTCACTTTAGAATTTTCCACTGAATGGTGAATAAATGCATAGCTTGCTTAAGTAACCAACCAGGTACTTGTACAGCTCTTTTTTTGAGCTAAAAACACATTTAATTTATGTACACAAATATGTTTGAAGAATACAGTGTCTGAATGACAGAAATTAGTTGACAGGCCAAAATTTACTAGCCAGCATCAGTAATTGTCTTTATATAACATAATACTATAATTTTCCAGTGAAGTATAAAGTAAAATAAAATAGAGGAATATCCGTTACCTGTTCCTTGATGAAGTTTGTGAGCATTTTAACTTCAAATTCAACGCAGTTGCAACCACTGGTAATGGTAGTAAGTAAGAGACTGGCTTCTGATGCTGGAAGTCTCTGTTCACATAGCGTTTCCTAAAGAACAAAACATCAGAGTGTTCACATCCATTTACATGGGAGATTGAAAATTATAACTATAATAAAAGCACATTTTTGTGAATTTTCCATTGCTTCCTTTCATGATATCTAATTGTTTGAAAATAAATTCTAAGCCATCTAAAAACATTTTCACCTTTTTCGTAACACAATAGTTTATATAGTGTATAAATTTAGGTGTAAACAATGTTTATTTGAAACAGTTACTCCTTCAATCCTCCTGTAAATGATGAATATACAAAATTGAATTGTTGAGAAAATTATGAGTAAACATTTTGACATTCTAAACATTAATTTTTTACACTAGGTCCTTCAGATATATTGTTATAATCTCCAAATAAAATAAATTCTTTAACCTACAGATCATCTAAAAACTGATGCATCCATGTTCTTACCTTGACCCAGACTTTGTACATGTCAGTGGCTAGTCTGGGTATCCATCGCATTGCCTGCTGTATCTCAGCTGATGACAGGGATTGCTCCTTACCCTTTGCTTGGCTCTCTAAGAGTTTTATAAAACCAACAGAGGGCGGTAGGTTGCCAAGCAACCTCCAACAAACAACAAAGGTGTAGTGAAGTGTACTGCATTCCTGTTAAATTAAAATTGGAAATTACTTGGTAGTCTTAGAGTTTTATTTTCAGGCATTTAAAAACTGCTTTTATATAAATTTGTTTGTGTTTAACCCAAATTGTGAGGTGTCACCACAATGAGTCACATCGTTTGGTGATCAAATTGAGATAATCACCAAAATATGTCTCAAGTCGACTTTTTAAGAAATTTAGTTTTAATCTATTATGAGCACTATGATACTTATATTTCATTATAATATACTTTTTAGGTCAATTTTCATGAAGGAAAGTGTCCTAAATGCAGATTTTCCGAAATTTATGGTCTTTTAATTGTTTAATTTTCGATTGCTTTATGGCTGATTTTATCAAAATCGTGTTTCTGTAGATGAAAACTTCATATTTTTGGATCTACTTATCCAATGAATGTCATTTAAATTGTAGATAACAGCATATATTAATGCTCTATTAGAAGGTACCAATAACTCAATTTTGGATTTTCCTACCATGAGACTCATTTCATGTTGTGGCCTCACAATTGTTGTGGGCCTGACAAGAACTTTGAAGTGTATTGTGATGTGCACCTATGGTACCAGAACAAAACTGTATACTTTGTGTATGTATCATAGACTAACTGTCCTCTTAATATCAGCTGTGGATCCAGGGGGTTTCATGGGACATGAAGTACACAATAAATAATATAAATGCTTACCATGTATGTCATCCGTGTCTCTTTACTGCCTTGCACAACCTGACATTTTGAACCAGCTCCGAGAATCCTTATGAGGGCGCTGTACAGTTCGCTGTAGTCAAAGCTGCTATCAAACATGATCTGAAATGCCTGTTGGATTACAAAAATAATAATGCAAATTACTGTACATATTTTCCTAAATTGCCTGTGATTTATTATTTATGGCTAGATGGTGAACCTCCACAAAACAGCCCAAAGTGCAGTTCCATGTAAGCGCCAACCAACCAATCAAAATGTGTTACGTTATAACGCTGTTGCTATGTCGAAATTATTATTTAACTTACATGTTTGTGAAGAAGGCTGACAAAATCAAAATAGTAGGCGCCAACATGGGAGTGCAATTCTGCAGTGTTAAGTTCACCATCTAGCCGTAAATAATAAATCTATGGTGATGCTTCAATCATCTTCCATGATTCTTTCTCAGAGTACCCCCTCAGGTCCTTCTTGTTAAATAATTGTATACAATTTAACTTAAAATTATTTAAAAAAAAACAAACATAAATATCTACTTCTGTAGTGTTTTAATTGGAGCCATTTCGACTATTAACAGCAGTAGTAGAAATAAAAATACTAAACTATGCTAATGTTTTAATGTAATAAGTTTTTTTCTCCATATGGATCCGCTTCCAGCTTATAGTAGTAGTAACTGACTATTCAACGACACTATTATATGCCTGAAGAGCATCAAAATGAATCGAAAACTTAAGTGTAGTGTAGTGAGTATTTGTGGGTATCTGTTTACCTTCCTATCCGTTTTCGGTGGTGACTGACATGTCACGCTTGACAGCACCAAGTTGTAGAATGTACGTTTGAAAGACGTTCCTGCAAAAAGAAAACATTTACTGATTTGTTATATTGCTGTTTAAAAAAGAGTTAGTAGAAAAGTAATAATGTTTTTGCTTAGGCCTAAGCAATGTACAATTTATTTTCCCAACTAGTCAACAATGCAAGTGCAATACAAATCATACTTCTAAATTATCATCATTGTCATCACCATCACGATTAATAGGAAATGTATCGTTGGACACTCACATAGTGCATAATACATTGTCTCTAAGCACTGAATATGAACACATAATTAATAAGTTAAAAAATATGCACAAAGTAATGCAGAATCAAATATCCAACGCTACCCTCTAATGGCAGAATTCTAGTTGCTACTTAATTTAATTTTTTTAATTGCGGCTAGATTTTCTCTACTTTATTTAAACAAAATTATTAAATTTTGCATTATATGGCCGCCTTCCATTTTTATAGGTTTGTCCCAATCATCTACCTATAATTATTACTATTATTATACATGATTATAATATATTTTAATAAAACAACTGGTCTATTTTGTTTTCAAATTCCATGAAATCTCAATGATGAGAAATACATAAATGTGAAAATCTTCTGAACGTCAAATTCAAACACATCACGTTTCATTTTATTCATATCAAATAGCAGCTATTGCTGAATTACATGATATTTACAGTAAAAACTAAAACGCAATAAGACAAGGTATTTCATTAAAAACGCACCTAATATTCATGCATATAAAAAGGGGTCAATTTTGTATTCAGTGTTGAGATAAGGAAAGGGATGGCACTTTTACGATATCTTTCAACTCTACATAGGTTGATACCTTGAATGTCTAAGGTTCATTTTCCTACTGTTTTACCTTACCTGTGATATCAGTTGCTGGAGCCCCAATACTGCAAGCCTTCCTGTAATTGTCTTCAACCGCTTTGCATGGATTGTATACTTTTGTCATGGCAACGCCACCACTCTCGTCTTGGTACAACATGTAAGCTGGATCTGATGATTGTACAGTGAATATATTCCATTGTATCTATGGCAACACAGATGAAATAAAAAATACAATAAATCACCTTTAAAATCTCCACGTCTTGTATTAAAACACATGACATCAGAACATTGAGATACATGTTTTTTTAAATTAGATAGAGTAATTACTGACTGTTTCAAAAATGTGAACACAATATTCAGTCTGAACTATTTAGAAACATGCAATATGATTTTTAAAAAGTTGAATTCATGCATTGTAGCCTAGGTTGGTTGGCTAGGGTAGTGTCTAAACCCTACAGACAAACAAAATGATGTAAGATTTTTAATTTGCAAATGTTATAAATCATTAAATAGTAGTGTTTTTTAGCTAGACCTTGACTAGACTAGCAATGCATGTACGGTAGATATCTCTTTTGGACATAGTGTTTGTAAACATTCAGCATACTGTAAAACCCTTTATTTTCGCAAATTTCTCGATGACCTGACGATCATGAAAATTAAGGGTGGGCAAAAATCGCGAAGATGTTATTGATCTAAAATGATTGCCAAAACAGATTTTACGAAAGATGTCATAATGTATAA
Organism: Nesometra sesokonis; assembly: GCA_025631205.1. Classification (NCBI taxonomy): domain Eukaryota; kingdom Metazoa; phylum Echinodermata; class Crinoidea; order Comatulida; family Antedonidae; genus Nesometra; species Nesometra sesokonis. The sequence continues at coordinate 14,846 of JAOTQE010062921.1, forward strand.
ACTAAATGATCTTGCCTCTTTTTGTTTAATTGACAATCATTCACGAATCACAGTAGTAAATACATACTACAAACAAACAGTAAAATATATGATTGATCACCTACTAAGGACAGCAGGGTATCGCCGCTATCGATAGGATTGCAATTGCTGCTATCGGGATCCATGATGTGGTCTCCGCCAAACAGAACACCGATGTAGTAGGGCTGAGAAGATTGTCTAAAAACATGTTTATTTTGCGAAAATAATAATTTTGATACTACTGTATTTGCAAATCCATATGTGATAAATGTATCTCTTATATGAGTTTTGGTTTTAACATCTCCTCATTATTGATAAAACTAATCTGTATTTTGAAAGAAAATATTTCAAACGAAGCCACTGGGCGCAGACATTTTGTTCTCAGAAATGACCAAGAGTGGTAGCGCTATACATCTGGGTCACCTTGCTGTCGGGTCAATGGCTTTCAGTTCACGAACACATGGGCAAATAAAAAATGATCATAGCCTAATGGAGGGCTGGAATTCTACGCAGAAATTGGTGAATAAATTTGTAGGATTTGTCGTGCGAAATCGGCCTAGCCTACTTTCGTTGGGCTTAGCAATTCAATGGAGGTCACAAAGAAACTTTATTTTAACACGATACTCGTTCAGTCCGAAGACTGTTCTTCCACGAGTTCGTGAATATACAATTACCGTATGCAATAATAATAATCACTTAACTAAAACAATTTACCCATAAATGCTACATTAACTATCTACAGAAAATAATTAAGTGTGGGTAGAGAGGCTATAAACCCAGGAGAGGACAAATGTACCTCCCTTTTCACCAAGAAACATATAAGACGGAATGACTAGAGGGATAAATATAGATTGAAATGTTTAGAGTGACAGCATGATATGACATTAATGGAAAAACCGTAAGGTTAGGGCCCATACACTGTGCAAGTCCAGTTATATAACATTGGCTCCGTGTGTATGTGAGACGCATCATACCCACGTACCATGGAAAATTGAGAGATCCGCTAGATAAATTGGTAAATCATTCATACAGGTAGGTGGATTGGGTCTAGAGGTCGTCACCATGCCACGTTTCTATGATTTTCTAAACTAACATCATCGTCTTCAACAAAAAAATAAGTTTGTGAACAAATAACAGTCATTGTGTGCAACATTATAAAGGGTAACAATCACGAAAATGTTATTTATTAAAATTTCCAATCGCGAAAATAAAAGGTTGTGAAATGTTTCAAATCATAAAATCGACAAAATAAAGGATGTCACAGTATCAGTTTGGAGAAAAATTTGAAAAGTAAGTACAGAGGGACGGGTGAAGGACGGGAAGCATCCCCACTCAAAAATATATGCAGGGGCGGATAAATGATGACGATAAAAACTTACATTTTCAAACAAAGCCGTTGACGGTTTTGAGTAACGATGTACAAAATACTCAAAGATGAGGACAAGCCGAACAAGAGCAAATGACACTTTCTCATCAAGTGACCTGGAATATAGATATTGAGTAAACATATGTATTAGCAGGGGTATGTTTATTAGTGGATCAGACCAGCTTCAGCCCACCTTTCAGAAAGTAAAATATATTAATATTACTACAAAAATTGTTAAAATGAGAAATATGCAACATTAATAAGACAAGAACAGATCCCTTAAAATGTGCCCTGAGGCCATTTTTAGACATCTAAGGGCAAAATTTCTCGAGTGAGCATTTCCCAAACCCCCACAACTTTGACTCTCTACCTCTCCCCCTTTTCCCAAAATCTGCATCTGCCCCTGATTAGTTAAGAATTTTAAAAATATAGTGTTGGTTCAACCTTTAGGTAGTTTAAAAAAAGCCATGTCTGGTAGACTTATATAAATATAAGGAAGACACTTCTTTTGGCTTCAGATTGAGACCATATGGTTCTATGCCATACATATTTTTCTCTTTTTCGACTATCATCATTTATTCATGTCGATATTTGTATTTGCTATTTTGATAAATCATGGCAAATATCAAATAAATACATCAAATTGTTTACAAAGTGCTATTTATTTAAATTTAAATTCATAGTTGTTTTCATTGTCAAATAACGAGGACTGCATAGTTACAAGGCATCTGAATGAGTTGAGGAATAAATGATAACTTACTTGGTTTTCGAAGCCTTGACAAGACATTCTGTAGATTTCAGGAAGATTCGTTTTTGATCAGATGGTAAAAGACTGTGAAACATAAACAACAGTAGCTGCATGTATTCCACATTCACGTCTAGCAAAAGAAAGATAAATATGTTATACAGTGGTCAAAAACCTATCATTATCGTGGTTTGGTACGGTAATTCAATTTCATTATACTGTACCTTACAAATAATTTTATGTTTAATCTAGTTAACCATTAGCCTCCCCAAACACCACCCCCTCCCCAAAAAAAATGATTTGTGTTTCTCAAGCCCAACTGACCTAAAACTTTGAAAATCAAGGTTGGATTTTTTTCGGACATCTAAAAATTGTAAAAATACATAAAGCCTGGTGCAAACTTGAGAAATTTTACTCCGATCTGGCCGTATGGCCTAGTCTAGCATAGGCTAAATCCTGAAAAATCGGCACTTACAAAGTAAGTTATATTGAATAATACTTATAATTTTGATTGCATATTTTCAGGTGATACCTAAAAATATTGTACTTGCTGTGGCAAAATATTGAACTTCTACTCGTTCAAACAATATTTTGCAATATCCCCCTCAAAGCTATTCAATATTATATAAATAAATAAAGTATATTGATTGAGGCAAACCATATGTGTAGTTGATACAACTACATTCATGGTGTACTGCAAATGTTATATTTATTAATTAAAATAGATAAGATTAAGTTACCATCAGAATCAACAATGTTTTCAGTCGAGACCACCTTCTGCAGTAGGGTATCCAACATAGCATCCCAGAGATTGACACAGATCTTTGAGTCTCCATTAACCTTGATTCTGAGCAGTAGAACATGTGCCATTGCAGACAGGGTGCGGGCAGGGACGTTTAACAAACAAGTACCATCCGCGGTGGGTAGCACACCTAGGTGGTTCATAAATGAATCCTACAAAAAAAGTGATATTTGAGAGAGTGCCACAAAATGTCTCAAAGAACCTCATTGTTTGCCAGTACATCGTGAACGTATAAAATACAAAGTCCTGTAGTGTTTATCGCATTGAGAGGTGATGGTCCTACTGAACGTAGGGGAAGGAGCTGTTAGGAGCTGACTTTACTAAGCCTTGACATTGTGTGGTATATTCATCTATATTTGGCCGATATTGGTGAAATATGGAATCTTCCAAACTATGTCAAGAGACAACATGACATTTAATCATTTAACGATATATTGTCACCTGAAAATGACCAAAACATCATCAACATTAATTTTGAAATTAACTTGATCATATCAAAGTAGCA
>JAOTQE010062932.1:0-30912 GCA_025631205.1 Nesometra sesokonis
GTCATTTTTCAAAATTAACGATCGAAAACGCCGTTTCAAATCGCCGTTTTTTGGAATAACGATCGACAGGAAAAGAGGCTCAATTAAAAAACGTTCCGCCGCACATGTAGTGGTGCCAAAATATTATGTCATTCAGGACCGCCTTTGGGACCAAATCCATTGGAATTTACTAAGTACCATATTTTGCACACAAAACTCTCATGGTATCCATATTATATACAGGGCTTCTTTTACTTTTTCTGTATAACTTCAAAATTAAGTTTATTACAATTATCTGTGTAATTTTTTGCTCTTTACAGTAGTCTGTATAATTTAATTCTTGTCTCTCTTCAATTATTGACATAATCTGTGAGACGGTTTCCCCGATGTCTCCAATGAATAACATAAGAAATTAGGCCTATGGGCTTGTTCAAATACCCATACAACTCTATAGGCCTATACGGTCAAAGATCGTTCTATTGTCAACAGTTCTAATTAAAATACAAGTGTTGTAGCGAAGTGTATACTGTATTCTACAAGCACGGAAAGTTACAAAAAGTAAAGTTATGAAGGAACCGGTGGCGGACTACAATGTCCTCCAAAATGCTGTACGTTTGGCACCCAAAATCAGTTTAGCTGCAGGGGTCTCTATCAATGTTGGAATTATGATCGGATCTGGGATATTCATATCACCAAAAGGAGTTTTGGAAGGGGCCGGATCGGTTGGAATGACACTTATTGTTTGGCTGGCGTGTGGGGTGTTTTCCGGACTTGGGGCACTGTGCTATGCTGAACTCGGAACAATGATACCAAAATCTGGGGGAGCATATGCGTATATAAAACATATATATGGTGATTTATGGGGATTTCTATTGTTATGGGTTAGTATCGTCATGCTAATGCCAGTTTCGTTTGCTGTAATCTCGTTAACATTTGCATACTATTGCGTTCAGCCGTGGTTTCCAGACTCAAACTGTGAGCTGCCTGCGTCAGCAATTGTATATATATCGATAGCATGTCTCGGTGAGTATCAGATAAATTGAACACGATGTAGACCTAACCGTTACTGTGTGTACTAGTATAGGAGTCGAGGTATGGAACACCATAAGAAGTCAATTGGCGATACACAGGTTTGTGTCGCAACTTGTGTTTTATATCTGCCAACCCTTTAATAAAATAACTCTGTTAACATGGTAGATAATGGTAGTGACAATTAACCCTATAAACAGTACTATACACCAGACTTGCTATCTATATACCACATTATTATCATCCCATTATTACATAATAACACAAGGGCAGCTCCCTTCTTAAAGGAGGCTAACAAAGAGATATGGTCAACAATGCCCTACAAGTACATAGGAAAATACAGCCATTAATTGACCTTCAGACTAATTAGAACTGACACCATGACAAACAATTAATTACTTATTGAACTTACTGTATCAATAGTATTTACAAATATACTACCTAGTTACTAGGTAGTTCTCTGTGATGCTAGGTAGATCCCCTTAAAAATTTAACATGGTGGATCCACCTTGTTGGAAAAAGGCTGGTTTTTTTTCAAAGGGAACGCTCGTGACAGAATCCGCACCGCTGGTGCTGGCCAATATTTTCTTAGATTTCGATCTAACAAAAAACAAAAGAAAAAAAACCCATCTGCCCATTTCTGGGCCGATTTCGTAAAAATCACCACTGTTTCGGGACCGCTTTTACCGTGTTTTGCTCTATTTGACCCACGCATGAAGGCCCATGTGTGAAAATTCTGCTAATAGGTGAGAAAATTATCGATGCATGAGACGTCCAAAATAGGTCCAAATGCGTGAGACTCATTCATTATGCATGAGAATTGGCAGGTACAGTGTTTTACACTACCAACACTTAACTTTTTCATTCGTTCCATCGACGGACTATAACCGTGAAAACGTCAACTTGAATACTTTATCATCAATAACTTAAATTGTCTGAAATAATATTGGTAACTAATAAAGAAAGAGACATCATACGTTACTAATTGTCATATTCAGGGCCGAAGCCAGAATAAAAAAAAAACAGATGAGGTGTCGATGGGGCCCAGGCCCAATATGTATTATATAAATATATTTCAGAAAAAAAAACATCACAAAATTTTGAAAATTCCAAACGAGGCGACCGCCTTGTCTCAGCCTCATGCTGGTCACGGCCCTGATAATTATGCGTTTCTATAATGGAGTCAAAACGTTTATTAGTGGTATTTAACTATTATTGTTATTATTATTTTTTTTCTAGTATTACTAACATTCGTGAATGCTTGGAGTGTGGTCTTCGCAACACGGATACAGATCATTTTCACAATTGCCAAAATAACGGCGTTAGGGATAATAATCATTCTAGGAATTATTGAACTCTGCAAAGGTGTGTACGTCTAGATCCTGTCTAGATCCTGTCTTATTTCATTCTATATCTTAATGTCTAATCCACTTTATCTTATATTATTGTTTTACTTTTGTTCTATTTTTAATCAATGTGCTGCAAATGAAATGGCGACCTTATAATGCGTTATTAAATCGAGGGCGGATCCAGAAATTTTTAAACGGGGGAACAGACAGATCCACTTTACAATTGGAAGGGCACAGAAAAACTGACTGGGCAAGTCATACAGAGCATCTTGGACTATATAGTCGAAGAGTGGGGATCCCCACTCAAAAATATGTGGAGACACGTTTTTTTTCTCTTTATATTTTTATTCCAAATATTTTTGCTTGATGACGGGCAGAGCACGTGCCCCATGCCCCCCTTGGATCCGCGCCTGTTAAACTAAAACTTTGCTGCCTGCCTAGTTTAGTTGCTGTTTCATTTCAATGTTGCATGAGACACGGGCGCAGATCCAAGTTGGGTACCCTACTACCCGGGCCCCCTCCTTTCAGTACATGAAAACATGTTTTGCACATTTTTGGGCCGATAAAAGTGCACCAGAGCATCTGTAGAAAAACATTTCCCGGGCCCTTGGCGGGTCCTGGACCCACGCCTATTGCCATAACTTTGATTTTAAAATCTCGCACCTGGGCTTGTCCAACTTGGCATCAGATTCCTCTTTCTAGTTCCATTGGGTCCGCCCTACGACACTCTCAAGGGAAGCATATTTTAAAGCCTTAAAACTTGAATATTGTGTACAGTCGTAGGCTTAATCCAAGTGGGGTACCCTACCCGGGCTCCTCCCTTTGGTACACGAAAACATTTTTTTTTGTACATTTTTGGGCCGCTAAAAGTGCACCAGAGCGCATCTATAGAGAAAAACTTTCCCGGGCCCTTGGCGGGTCCTGGACCCACGTTTATTGTCATAATTTTGCTTTTAAAATCTCGCCCCTGGGCATGTCCAACTTGGCATCAGATCCCTCTTTCTAGCTCCATTGGATCCGCCCTACGACACTCTCAAGGGAATCATATTTTAAAGCCTTAAAACGTGATATTGTGTACAGTCGTAGGCTTAAATACCTATGAAACGCCATCGCAACAAGGCTTCGATTGATGCCATTGCATTGTTGCATGAACTTCGTGTCAAAATGTCAGTTTTATAGTAGTTTCAAAACCTCTAATAAATTATTTTTTTCAGGAGAATTTGAAAACTTTAGAAAGCCATTTGCCGAGACGTCATGGAATCAGATTGGTGTGGCTTTTTACGCTGGATTGTTTTCATATACCGGCTGGTATAGTTTAAATGTGGTTGTTGAGGAGTTGAAAGATCCACATAGGTATAAGGGGCACAATTCTTCTTCTTCTTTAATTTATTTGTCCGTATAAAAACGATGGTTAAGATATTAAAAACAAAATGAAAAGACAAAAAGGAGCCCTGAAACCAGAAATGGTTTGTTATAAATATAGAGGGACCTGATGTAATATATTATGAACAAAAAACTCAGAAAAATACGCACATATAAAAACTTTAAAAAAAAAACTAACCTAGAATTATTTAAAATTACACAATATAGACAAATTGTATGACTAAACTACCAAAATAGCAAGTTAAAAGATTAGAATTACATTGATGTATTTGGTAAGGTGTGGCATCATCACACTTGCAAAAAAATCGAAATTTGAAAATAAATTTCTAAATCGCGATCGATTTTTTATGCGTGTGCACAAAAAAAAAATCATGAACTCTCGCTATCGCGATCCGATTCGTATTCGCAATAATTCGCCGAGCGCTGTGTGTAAGCGCGTGATGTTTGGTGTGTATGGACGCTCGATTTTTGACTCGCGATCCTTAGCAAAAATCGATTTTCAAATTTCGATTTTTTCGTGTGTGTGAACGCCCCGATAGTAAATGAATCTCATGGAAGGGAAATCCAAACTTAAGTTATTGGCACCTTCTCATAGATCATAATATAAGCTGTAATCTACACTTTAAATAAAATTCATTACATAAGTCAGTCCAAACATGAGCTTTTGAAGTTTTCATTTAAAAATGTTTTTAGAATATCAACCATAAAGCAATACAATAAATTCATCCCAAGAGTAGGTCTAAAGATGTGAGCGTTTGAAGTTGTCGTGTATGGAAACATGGTTTTGACAATTGCATAATATATTTTTATTTTAGATATAGTGCTCAACAAACAATCGATACAAAAACTTGTTGTGAGTTTTTTTGCAACAGACTTGTTCTGCACCTAAAATGACAATGCCAAAATATTCCTGCTGCAGCTACTGCAGTAATTCAGTTACAACAGTATTAGTTCAGTAGCTGAAGGAGTATTACTAAAAACAACATGTTGAGATAAGATCTTGTGTGTCGAATCAGTCACCAAAGAACACGGCACCGGATTACTGTAATAACTAAGTAGGTTTAATAGCAATAGATTGCTGCAGTAACTGCAGTAGAATAACGTTGACATTGTCCATAAGGCTCACATGGTTTTTGTTAATGTTATGGTATGGTTAAAGCGTCCTTGTCAATGACACCAGGGGCGTTACGTAGCCAGAGTTGAAAAACAGACGAGGCGAAACTGGTGTCTTGGGGCGCGTGGTCCCCAGTCAGGGTGGCGGGGTGTGGGTTGGTATGATGGGCGGATGTTAATTAAAATTAATTAAAAATTTCAGACGAGGCGACCGCATCGTCTGCATCATGCTGGCTACGGCCCTGGACACGGTCAATTTTGACACTAGGACGACTCAAACTTTCTCTTAACTTTCCGATTCATTCCAAACGCCATGCCCGTAATTGCACTACATCATTGACTATACATGAACAAATATGTGAGGTCTCACCACAAAATGCGTCTCATGGTAGGAACATTTTAAAAAATTGTTATTGGTAGCTTCTAATAGAGCATAATATAAGTTGTAATTTACACATTAAATGACATTCATTGGATAAGTAGATACAAAGATATGAGCATTTGAAGTTTCCATGTATGAAAACACAGTTTTGAAAAAATCACAAATGAAGCAATGCAAAAATAAACAAAAGAATATAAATCTAAGAAAATCTGCACGAAGGAAACTTTCCTGCATGAAAACTGACCTAAAAAGTATATTTTAATGAAATATAAGTACGATAGTACTCATAATTGATTAAAACTAAATTTCTCAAAAATTTGTCTTCAGACCTATTTTGGTGATTATCTCAATTTGATCTCACCTATGATGCCACCCATTTTGTGGTGAGACCTCACAAATGCCTGGTATATTGCATTGTATTAATTTATATTATTATTTACCTGTTTTTTTCAGAAATCTGCCTCTTGCCATTATTATATCTATAACCACGGTAACGTGTATCTACGTACTAACTAACATGGCGTACTTCGCCGCAATGTCACCAGCTGAACTTCTAGCGTCGGACGCAGTAGCAGTTGTAAGTTATTGCAATTGCCAGGTTTACTTTTACCATCCTCATTATTTTCATCATCATCATCATCATCATCATCATCATCATCATCGTCATCATCATCGTCATCTTCGCCGTCATCATCATCGTCGTCGGCGGCGTCGTCTGTATCGTCGTCGTCATCATCATCAAAATCGTCGTCATTGTCATCGTCATTATCATCGTCATTGTCATCGTCATATATCATTATCATCATCATCATCATCATCATCCACATCATTATTGTCATCGTCATTATCATCATTATCATCATCGTCATCATCCATATCATCATCGTTTTCGTCGTCGCCATTGTCATCATCATCATCATCATCATCATTATCACCATCGTCATTGTCATCGTTATTGTCATTGTCATTATCATTATCATCATCATCATCGCCGTCATTGTTATCGTCACCGTCGTCGTCGTCATCATCATCATCATCATCAGCATCATCGATATTATTTGTAACTCCAATGTGGAGCTCAAGATGCACTCGTATGATTAATCTAATAAAGAAGATTTCAGCATAGGCCTATCTTTTCAGAATTATCGCAAAATAGTGAGATAATCTGAGTTATCAAGTTTATGAACTCTTGTATTCTTTTAATTACAGACGTTTGGAAATAAATTAATGGGTGAATTTTCGTGGATTATGCCTTTGGCTGTGGCGCTCTCAACCTTTGGATCTGTAAACGGTATGCTCCTATCCGACTCACGGTATGGATTTTAGACTCATTTCTACGACATATCTTATGCAGTTTTTAAATATTTAGATATTTTATTTATTTTTTTCTTTTCTTTATTTCAGAATTTTCTTTGTAGGAGCAAGAAACAAACAATTGCCATCATTTCTATCGATGATTAATATTGGTCACGTGACGCCGACACCCGCACTTTTATTTTCTGTAATTATGCATATATGTTGTCCTAAAATAGATTTATATGTAAAAAAAGACCATTTTTTATTTATTTATCCCCAAAATAATTATTTAATAGTACGGTACTTAAATTGTTAGGAATAAAATGTACCGTACCGTATATTATACGATTTAGGTCAGAATTTTGTTATGAAACTGTCTTTATGTAGATTTTCTGGGACTGACTCTCTTACGTATTAGTTTCCAGATTACATTGTTGACGACCATCTCCCAATAAAGTAAAATTTATACTCATATTTTTTCTATTTACTTTATATTACGATAGCAACTACATTGGCCGGTGTTTTATCAATGTTAAACCTATGAAACTCACTTCATGCGACTTTACAATTATAGCGTAATAGTAATTTAATTAATTATTATTATATTAATAACAACATGTTTTTCTTATTTCAGTGCACCCTATCAATCATATATGCGTTTTCAAATGACGTTTTCCAGTTGATAAACTATTTCAATTTTGTCGCGTGGACATCTAGTGCATTGGTCGTTAGTGGTTTATTGTATTTACGCTTGATAAAATCTGTTCCGTCTTCGTATAAGGTACATTGTACTTAGTTTAATAATGTATATTAAGAGATGTACCTATCAACTGCATCGTGATGGAATGACGTATTCGATGACAATGACACTGCTGATCGTGATTGTGACAATGATGATGTTAAAGATGAGTTGAAGATTGCATTGCATTTATTGACGACGACGACGATGATGATGATGATGTTGATGATGATGATGATGATGATTGTAATAATGCTGATGAAGTTGATGAGAGCGTAGATGAATAGTGATTATGATGAAGACTGTGATTATGACGACAATGACGACAATAGTGATGATGATGATGATGATGATGATTGGATGATGATGATGATGATTGGATGATGATGATTGAATGATGATGATGATGATGATGATGACGATGACCACGACGACGATGATGATGATGATGATGATGCGTGAGACGTTCATAAAAAAGGTCCCAATGCGTGAGATTAGCGCATTATACATGAGAGTTGTTGGCACGTAAGATGATGTTAACAATGTTGGTGATCATTTATATAGACATCTAAATTTACCTATTTTCCGTACTGGTTTGATGTGTTAACGAATTGACCAATCTAATAATGACAATACCATTTTGTGATATATTTTACTTTCAGGTGAATATCTTTATACCTATTATATTTATTATATGCTGCATAGCTCTTGTTATAGCCGGTACACTTGCTGAGCCTATTGATACATTGATTGGGTTATCGATAACTTGCACTGGATTTCCAGTGTACTACATTAGAGGGCGTAAACAACCAGAGTGGATGGTATACCGAGTTAGTAAGTGCAACTATTTGATTAATAATATACTCCTCTGTTTGACAACTGTAATTCCGCCCTCTTAATACATATCTCTCTGCTTAAACTATAAGACGTTTGAAGAGAAGCTGATACAGAGTTAAAAGTAGAAAATTTGACGTCGATTGTTTCGACGACTTCGACGACGGCGGTGACAATAGTAATGATGTTGATAATTGTAGTGATTAGTTTAATTACTAATTAATATATAATGTGTTTATTGTTTTTTTGTATTTTTTTTACAGAACGTGTTACTGACTTTCTTCAGAAGTATTTGTTGGTAGTTGTTGAAGAAGCAGAAGTTATAAGAGATACTTAGGTCAAACGTTGTTGTTGTTGTTGTTGTTGTTGTTGAAGATGATGATGGTGATAATGAAAGCGAAGATGATAAAGGTGATGATGATGGTGATGATGATAATAATGACAGCGATAATGATAAAGGTGATGATGATGGTGATAAATTATGAAGCATGATTGATTATGATGTTATTGGTGTTGGTATGATGATGATGATGATGATGATGATGGTGATGATGATTACAGCGATGATGATGATGGTGATGATGAAGAATGATTGATTATGATGTTATTGGTGTTCGTATGATGATGATGGTGATGATGATGACGACGATGATGATGATGATGATGACGACGACGACGACGATGATGATGATAATGATGACGACGACGATGATGATGATAATGATGACGACGACGATGATGATGATAATGATGACGACGACGACGATGATGATGATGATGACGACGACGACGACGACGATGATAACGATAATGATACTGTTAAATGATGGTACGGATGGTGGTGATGACGACGACGATGATGATGATGATTAGGCCTATTACAGATTTTATTTACACTCGTTATATACTCTTTAGAAAATGTTCCACTATAAAATCATAACATAACATAGATACTTGTTTATTGCACATAATATTGTTTCAAATATTATAAAGTATTGATTTATATACACATATTATTGTATGTTTTATTTTTAAATTATTATGGCACCGGTTTACTATACTGATGTTGCCTATAACTGTCTTTATGTTGCCCAATCACTGTAGTTTTTCTTATATTTAGTTTGGTCTGTAGGGTATTTTTAGCTTTGTTACTGTAATTTCAATAACTCGACCTTTTCAATTTTCAAGCAATAATTTAAGTATTTCTTATAATTTTCTGCTTACAATTTTCTGGATAATTGTATGTATTCAGCCAATAAAAACATCGATAAATGTGAAAATAAAAAAAATAAATTGGCTTGGGCAACATAAAGGGTTCTTTTAGGCCTTAAAGGATAGGTACACCCAAAAACAATACTATTCATTATATGTTTTCATAAAAAGTATATTCAGCCCTATTTGGGAATTTTTAGGATTTTTTCCCCTTGAGTTTTATAAATTAAAAATATAATAAAAATAAACGCTAGATTTCATCTCTATTCTTTTACACACAAAATAGCAAAGTGGGTATTTTTTATTGCCAAATAAAAATGGCTACTTTACACTATATGAAAACATGACAAATGAACAATGTTGGTTAAAACACACAATAATAGTATTTTCTATATATTTTTAGAATGACTGTTGATTTTTAACGATTTATTTAAAATACCCCTCTTTCAAACAATTTGTATGTAAAAGAATAGAGATTCTATCTTGTAATTTAAACTACCCCCCCCCCCCACTTCTATAGCAATTTTTGTATATTTTACCAATAATTATGATAGGTAAAATGAATCGTAAAATTCAGAAACAGGGCTGTATATACCTTTTTGATAAACTAAAACATATAAGGAAGATAAGTTTTTGGGGTGAACCTGCCATTTAAGCTAATAATATTTACAACGAAGCACGCTTATGGTATGCATTTATATATACAAGCAGGCTACACACTTAAAACTAGTTGTATTTTATATATATCACTATCGTTTTTTTATTTGTATTATAATATTTTTGAGTTGACACACTAGCATAGGTGTTTCGCACTATGTGATCTTTCTTCGCCTTTTATGTTTGCTGTGGTTTTGTTTATATGTATACGACAAGATAAATAAATACAAAAAATATAAACACAATGTAATCGTGATAGTTCTGAAATGAAAAAGTTAAGCTTCGCGACGGTTCATTCAATAACTTATTATTTATTAATAGTTAAGTAGCGAGCATAGATATATTACTTACGGCTAGATGGTGATCTTAACACTGTAAAATGGCAGTTCCATGTAGGCGCCTACTATTTTGGTTTTGTTAGGCTACGTCAAAAACATGTAAGTTAAATAATCATAACTGTTTTATAATTATTTTATTTTAAACATTCTCTTGTTAATTCTATAAAAAATTGCGCGTGCGCAATTTCGACATAGCAACAGCATCAGAACATAACACGATTTGATTGGTTGGATTCCAGAATAGTATGTGCTTACATGGAACTGCACTTTGGACTATCTATTCTGTAGTAGTTCACCATCAAGCCGTAAATAATATATCTATGGTAGCGAGTCATGTAACGTAAACATTAGCGGGTTTCGCAACTTCACGAAATACAAAAACGTCATACATTCCTGTAACAATTGAATAAAAATCCTTGAATATCTGTCACGGTTGGTCAGTATTTTAGGATACAATTCGTAGGTAGAATATTTGATATATTTTTAAACACACTTAGCAACTTTCAAAAATGAAAGTGTGACGTATCCTTTTATGTTATGGAATTTCGTAAATCTGCAAAAACTCACTACTGTATTATATATCATGGGCGGATTTAACTCTAAAATTAAAACCCTGTCTAAATACACCAGTAAGACTATACAATTTACGGTGAAAATAGTACTTAATGTACTCGTGCTTTTTATAAAGCATGATCAACTACTAATAAAATATTAACATGGTAGATAATGGTAGTGACATGGTGGATAAAGGTTGTTAACAGGGTTAATCCTATAAAAACTAACATATCAAGAGATACTACCATGGATGGTCAGAAATGCTCTACAAGTATACATAGGAAAATACAGCCATTGTTTAGAATAAACCTTAAGGCATTAATAACATCAATGAACACGGCAATTATATATATATATGTGGTTCTAGGTAGATCTCCCTTGTAATTTAACATGGTAGATCAACCTAGTCAGAGGGTGTTATTTTTTTCAAAGGGTATTTAACAGTATATACACATTACGAAAAAATTAGTGGTACTGTACATTGTTAAGTACAGCAGATGTAGAATTTAGCGGTTTGGTGAGCATGAGGATCAAAGACATCTCATGATCACCATGGCGCTGAGGTGAAACATTTTAAAAAATGCTCTTTTGAATGCATTTGATACCGACAAATATTGTACAGAGAACCTTACCTTTACACAAGGACTAAAAAGCAGGGGCGGATCCAGCAGAGCTGAATAGAGGAGGGCCGATGCCGAATTATTTTTAGGGGTTTAGGGTATTTTCCATGGCAATTTTTAAACACGCGACGCGTTTTCTGAGTAAATGAGAGGCAATTTTCACAGATAATTTATTGCAAATAATGAGTTTTTTAAGTTCAAATGATATTTGTCAAAGTAAAGAGTTGGGGGGGGGGGGGTGGCATGAATCGGGTTGGCCCCCACTCCGCGCCTGAGAAAGGATATGGAAATCTGAGGGATTATTAAATTTAGTTTGTATGTTCTTATTGTTTTCTTTCTTATTGCCTCATTTATTTATAGTACTACTATTGTTTAGGATATAGGCCTATACAATATATATAGACATACTGGTTAATTTGATTTTATTTCTGGTTAATTTGATTTTCATTTCTTACTAAACTCAATGCTCAAAGCTTATATATTACAACTTTAACAGATAAAATTAATAAATCAATAACATTGGGGGTTCTTAAAATTGAGGTATGTGAAATTGAGGTTCCACTATGGTGAAATATTGAACGAGTTGAAGACGAGTTCAATATTTAACCAGATCCAGTACAATATTTTTCTGTATCCCCCAAAAGCAGACATTCATCAATATTATAATTATTATTAAAACTCTCAAAAATTAAGGTATGTCTGCAAAATATAATAGGAAATTTTAATTTACTTTGACCTAGTGGACCACATGACTACTTTAATGTCTATCTAATATTGAACAGCGCGCAGTTGAATACAATATAATATCGAACCGATGAAAATGGCAGAATTGAATAATTATTATATAATATAGAATAATAATTATTATATAATATAGAATACCTATTCAAAAGATTAAAAACACTATTGTATGAGCTGTTACAATATATTGAATGGGTCGAAAACAAGTTAAATATTTTCCGTTCGATTTCAAATTTACTTTTTGCCTTATATCCCACGTGACTGCTTTAATGCTCCTATACGTTTTAATTAGGTAATCAAACACATAGGTGCATAAAATTAAATGTTCAGTAATTAATTCCCTTCAAAATGATACCATGCATGATCATGGTCTCCGTGATCAGTCAGCCATCTTGCTTTTCAAAATGGCGGATCTTTCCCACGTGATGTAGGTCACGTAACAAAACATGTTTTTAACTAGGCACCAATATAGGAATTACACCTATTTTTAAAATAGATTAAGGGTAAACTAAAGTACATAATAAGCTGTCATTAGCTTTTTGAGTAAGTGTTCAATGTTACATAATATTGAACTCAACCCGGTTCAATATTACAAAATATTGTACTCAACCCGATTCAATATTACATAATATTGTACTGGTAAATACTACAAAAATTGCACACAAACGTAACTTAAAAAAAAATAAAATACAAGCATTTTTTTCTTAACATAATTAACGAAATACCATAGCACCGTATGTATCTGCCCATTGTTCTATTTATTGAGAGAAATAGAATTGGTGTTTCAAATAACGATAAAAGTACGTTTATTAATTACCATAAATTATTTTAAGAATACGTTTTCTTAATATATCGACTTGTAAATAACATTTAGGACAAACGATTGAAAATTCTATACAAAATAAAAATTATTTTAATTTCAATATTGCAAATGCATAATACAATTTCTGTTTTTTTTTTCATTAATATAAGGCCAACCAAACTACATTTCAACTACAGAATGCGTCGGTTGGGATTTGTTTTAGTACGCAAAACACCGGGAGTTTTTTTTAACGATTTCTGTACGCCTACGTAGGTTGTACGTTTATTTTATCAAACTAAAACTGTTCATGTGTTTATATATTATTTAATGAATCATTAATTATAGTGTACATTTTAAGGGTATTATTTATATTTTGTGTAAGTGTATGTTGGCCTAATATTCCACAGCTTAAAATATTACAATATATATTCATATAAAAAAGCACCGAGTAAACTTCAAATCTACATCAATGAACAATTAATCCTGTATAATTATATAAATACAGTTTTGCTTTGAATTATTGACCTTTCTCTCTATTGACCCTTTTTATGACGCGGTACCTAGTACGGAACTGAAGTCTAATATACATTCTGCGCATGATCATGAGCATGCGCAGAATGTATGTTAGACTATTAGTGCGTAGTATATGTTACCACGCCGTTGCCGTTAAGGGTAAATCATACCGGATCAAGAAACCCTATTACAGCCACACTCTATTGCAACAAAACATTGTTGTTGCAGCCAAACTATGTTGTAGCCAAACTCAGTTGGCTCCGACCTCTGTTGTTTCAGCCAAACTATGTTGCAGCCAAACTCATTGCCAACAAACTTTGTTGTTTCAGCCAAACTTTGTTGCAGCCAAATTATGTTGCAACCAAATTCTGTTGCAGCCAAACTCTAATGTTGCAGCCAAACTCTATTGCTGCCAAACTGTTATTGCAACCAAACTCTGTTGTTGCAGCACAACTCTGTTGTTGCTGCCATTTATGCAGCCAAATTCTGTTGCAGCCAAATTATCTTGCAGCAAAACTATGTTGCAGTCAACTCTGTTGCAGCCAAACTCTGTTGCAGCCAAAATCAGTGGTTGCTGAAAAACACTGTTGCAGCAAAATTCTGTTGCAACCAAATTCGGTTTCGGCCATGTACAATTTCACTGTTTATTTTTACCTTACATTATTGTTTTCTTTATCCATTATCTTCAATATTATTTCCAGACAATCAACAGTTCGTCGAGTTATTATAGTTATTTATTGCTCTTGATCCATTGTGCATTGATCCGTTATTAGTCTTGCCCAGAAGATCAATATTAGCACTCATAGGTCGTCCACTGCGGCTGGTATATCTCGTACTACTCCCAGACGATGACGACCCAACGTTATAAGACGCCTGCTTCTGGCCACACAAAAACCGCTTCCATGTAATTCGGACTTCTTTCTGTCGAACACAGAAAAACATGAACACAAAAACACCTTGCAAGGAATTAAAGACGCAGAACAGTAAATCAAAGATGTAGTCGTGATCGATGTCAAATGTTAAAAATCCAAAGATCCACGTGAGACCAAGTAATACGGAAATTCCGAATGCATTTTGGGCTCTCTTTGACATGTTTTTCCACAAATTCTGGTTCTCTTTTCTTGACTGTGATCGCCGACACATAAGCTCACACATAACGCGCATGAATACAATAATGTTGAACAAAAGACATACGGCAACCGGTATAGCTAGGCTGAAGTAGAATGCATAACCTACTTCCATGAAACAGCTGAAAATAAAGACATACAACAGTCAGCACTTAGCTAAAATATTATTTTGCCATTTCATGGAATATTTGATTGTATTGACACACTTAAAATTATATTTTTTCTTACTTTATTAATATCAAACGGACTATACTTGTACTAAAATATTGTATTGGCTGGTGAAGATTTTGTTTTTGAGGAGTTCTGAGAATATCAACCCGGACAGCAGATGGGTGTGTCTGCAGTTTCCAATCCGACAAGCAAAAAGGGTTATTTTCTCAATTTTAACCCTATTTGGATAGAGTGGGTGTATCCCAGTTTTCAATCTGCCAACAAAAAAGAAGAAAGGGATTTCCCCTATTTTAGGCTTAGTTGGCCCGGATGTTGTAGGTGGTT
Organism: Nesometra sesokonis; assembly: GCA_025631205.1. Taxonomy (NCBI): domain Eukaryota; kingdom Metazoa; phylum Echinodermata; class Crinoidea; order Comatulida; family Antedonidae; genus Nesometra; species Nesometra sesokonis. The sequence continues at coordinate 15,165 of JAOTQE010062932.1, forward strand.
CCTGTTTTCAATATGACAATAAAAAAATCTATGTTTTAGCTCCTGTGTCTACAATTACGCCAATTCAAATGTTTTTTTATTCAAAGCTGAAGTGGTCAGGACCCGCTTTGACCCCCACCCATGATCCGCCAAATATACAAAAAGCATTTTTTGGTGTTAAGCAATTAAGTACATGTGGTACAAATTATACTCAAATGTGGCTAAAATATATCTATTGATTTTTGGTCAAACAGAGGCAGCAGCCGCCGTTCAACGTCACCGTAATACAAGTATGCAAATATACTTACTGTTCATCATTCATGTACACCTCTCGTGTTGTCTGCCATCCAACCATCCCGCCAACAATCAGACCTGGTACTCCTGAATAATGAAAATGAACGAAATAAAAGGTATTTGCTTGAACGCAAGTAAAGTATTGCTTGATACCAACAAAATTTAGTTTGTCAAAGAAAAATAAAATCGATAATATTGCGCCGTTTTCAATTTTATCAACAATTTAAGTTGTATATTTGTAATAACACTTATATTTAAACTGCCCTCTATATTGTATGGTATCCCAGCGTACATCATCAAATTCGTCTAAACGGCGGGATATTTATTGAGGTTCCACATCCACGAAGCAATCTGGTAAGAATATTTTTATAAGCTTTTCTTTGTGAAATTCTCGTTAACGTTGGATCTCTTGTGTTCTTAAGGTTTCTTCTTAGCTATATTTATTTAAGTTTTGTTATTTTAACCGTGTTGTAGACATATTCACCGTGTTTACCACTTGTGTTGTCGTAGGTAAGTCAATTCGGGCTAAGTAAATTGTACCGTAAAGTGGCTAAAGAAGCTAGTGTGTTGGTCTAACTCTCGTAATGTTACGTTGACGCTTCGAGATGTTGATTCATACAAATGAATATTACTCTTTGATCTCTCGTAACTCGTTTTTGACAACCGGTATATTGCTAGCCAAACCAGTGAGTTGTTTAAGATATATTTATATAATTATTAGTAGGTTAACATTTTCAATTTCATAAGATAAAACATTCAAATTGTTGACCACGAGTACTGTATCTGATTTTCTCCGCATATCTGAATTCAAATTTTAAATACAGTACCGGTAGTTACAGTTCTGCTCTTATTAAGTAAATCCTTATTTCCAGTTTCAGTATACGTGAAGTGGATGAGAGGGTGATACACCCCTGGATGGGACGCAGTCCATCACAGGTTACTTTTCAGTAGTGAGCCGGTAGGCCTACCCATCATACAGAAGGGTAAACTAAAGCAATGTAGGCCCTAAGTAAAATGCGTTGCCCAGGCGCACAAGCAACTGGCGTGAGTAAACCTCGAACTCTCGACCTTTTGATTGGGATTCTGAACCGCAATCACTGCGTCAACTACCCACACTTTGCTCTTAGATGGGTCTTTTGTATATCTCGAAATAGGCACAAAATCATATTTATTATAACAAAAAAAGCTTATTTACTTACCCCATGCGAAAATACTCGCTTTTAACATGAACAGCGACACCTTAGATTTAAACACCTTGATTAAATTATAATAAAGATTTACAGCCTCCACGACCATCCAGAAGATTGACGTCAAAGTGAAGTAATGCAGCAGCGCAGCTGACACCAGGCACTTGTTCTTCTGTCGTTCGGTCCCGCGATTCCCAGGTTCAATACCAATTATAAACATAACGTAGAGACATAGCAAAGACACACTCAGGGATATCAGTATACGCTGTGGTCTCTCGCATCGAAGTCGTCTGGAAATACAAAAAAAAAACGATCTTCGAATATTAAGATAAAGGCCTACACTCTAAAAATTAATGGTTCAAAATGGGTTATTTGTGGTCTAACACTCGGGAAAAGAGTTATTTGATTTTAAATGTTTTCGTGTCAGCTTTGAAGAACTTAAAAAGGTTCTAAAAACCTGTTTGCAACCCCACCCCCCCCCCCCCCCCCACAAAAAAAAAGTTATAACGACCGATTGGCGAACCAATCAAGGTTCTTAATGTGAACTTTTAAAGGTTATAATTAAGGTTCAAAATACGGGACAAGAGAGCACGCATTTTGATCCTTCACTTTTAGAGTGTAGGTAGGCCTACAATTCAGGTCTAGAATGATAATCGGGAGGTGGAGGTGTGGCCCAGGTGTTTTGGGAAAACTCAAAAAGTGGGACACTTTGAAAAAGACGCCTGTACATAACGTTGTAAACTATTTTGAATAGCATTGTTTCTCTTTTTCTTTCTTTCAATTTTTTCTTGTTTCTCTCCATCGTCTTTTTGCAGGGGATCATTACCCCCATTGCTCTTGCATTCGTCCTTGCTATTCTATGGTGCCTTAGATGTTACCCCTGTTATTGAAACTAACGCCTGAAACGCATAGGCCTACATGGCTCATTTTTAGGAGTCGTTCCAGTGTTGCAGCTGTATTCATTCCTACTGGAATGTGTACTTCCAAGTACGTATACTCTTGGGTGTCTAAATCAATTCATAGCGTATAAAACAATAGTTGACATTATTATGTATAGTATAGACTGCTATAATAGTCATAATTTTGCGATGTTAACAGTGAGGTTTTTGTGAATGTTAGAGTGCAATAATCCGAAACTCAACAGTAGGTCTAATTGTTTTTTGTCTTGCCTTGCCAAATAATAAATACTATAAAATATTAATTTAAATTCAGGAGTGGCGTTGTGGTTCACCGGCTTGCCTTCCACTCTAAAGATTCCGGGTTCGAACTGGACCTGGAATTTTAAACCTCCCAAAAAGGTAATTTTCTCTATTTTATCCATTTGCCTCAGATAGGGTGGGATGTGTCCTCCGTTCCGCAATCTAGTAAGCAAAAAATGGTCAATTTTCTTATTTTAATTCTCTTTACCCCGGATACCTCTCTTCGCAGGCTCATGTGTGTACAATTATTACGCCAATGTAATTTAAATAATTTATCAAAGCTGAATCAGCAGCTGCACACTAGGTTCTTTCCCAGGACCTAACTGCGCCACTTCCTACACCTTACAATGACTTGGGTTAGAAAGCATGATGTAGATCCCATCCAGTAAGTAGCGAGAAAACATGAAATGAAATTTACAAACAATTGCCACCTTACAATTTACAATACTACTAGTAAGAAAGTATTATGTCATCATCAAGAATTCCTGACGATGACATAATTTATGTCGAAATATTGAATCGTGTTACGATGGCGTGTATCTCATTTATTGGAGAATGCATTATACTTTCTTGAAGTTGATTAGTGGACCTTTCGGATTACAATACTACAATAACCATAAAATCTTGTTAACAAGTTCTTAATCTCTACAGTTTCGATGAAGAGCGCCCACATTCTTGAATTTTGTAATATCCTCTCAGATTTATTATTTACGTAAATAATAGTAAATAATAAATCTATGTATCCTCTCATAAAGTGCATATCTTACTTAATTTATTAATAACACAGGTGCTTCTAGAGCACCTCATTGGAACTAAAAATGTCACGTAACGTACCTAAATGACAAGAACGCCACCAGTGTCGCAATGAGACACCCGATAGAAACCAAACAACCAACTTTACTGATTAGAACCAAAGCAAACTGAACATCTTGTTCGAGCTTGTTCTTCTTGAATTCCTTGAAAAAAAAATTGATAAAAAAATGTATAAATGCAGTGTTATCAAGTTCATATAATGTCCATTGCAGTTCGCATTATACTTATTATACTAAAATGTGATTTGAGACTTCCTGGGTCAAGGATAGTAAACGTATAAAGATGCGACTGCAGTCCGAGGTACGATGTCGTTATCTACTTGATGTAACATTTAGGTTGTTAAAGGTTTCCATCCATCCTACACAAACGAGTTTTTACTTCCACTATACCCGTACCCATTTGTACACATAGATGTAGATAAAGTACATTTTATAAAGACAGACGCCATGTAAGCCCGAAGTTGTTAACTTTTGACAAGTCCTAAGACTTGCATACGGTATCAACTACTACTAAATACTATTTGTCACAATACAGTTATAACTTAAACATGTAATGTTTGCGGTACACCACGTATGTAGTTGTAAGCTACTCAACGTTTCGGTCGATGTGCTTCGATCGTCCTCAGAAAAGAAAGACTCTCACTCCTGAGGACGATCGAAGCACATCGAGCGATACGTTGAGTAGCTTACAACTACATACTTGATGTACCGCAAACGTTACATGTTTATTGATATCTCACCATGCAAACCTTCAAGCAATATATGACAGTTATAACTTGTTTCCAACACTATATGTAGAACTAAAGTATTACTTACAAGCAGGACTGCAAAGTGTGTCAGATGATTACAATAACATGTTATGACGCCATCATTAGTAGTATTAATCAAACAACCATCAGACGACCAATCACCGATGCCATTTTGTAAAGTAAAGTCCCAAAAGACGCAGGTGGCATTGTCATAGTTCGATTTACCCTGAGAACAAAACATTACAAAAACGATACTAGCAATACGGAGGGGTATGTTTAGTGGGTATAAAATGTTAGGGGTATAGAAGCTGGATAGATTTATTATTTACGGCTAGATAGTAAACTTAACACTGTATAATTACAATCCCATATAGGCGCCTACTATTGATGGTCGCCACCTTCGTCACAAAATGTAGGCCTAAGCAAAATAATAAGAACTGTTAATTATTATATAATTGTTGTATTTTTAAAATTCTTTTGTCATACGAATTATTTAAATATGCTAAATAGGCCTATATTTTATGGTTCAATTTCAATTTTCAATATGTCTTTATTTATCCCACATGGGGCAATTCATACATTATGGTCAGGACTACAAATATACATATAAAACGATCAATATAGATAAAATAGTTATAAAATATCCAAATACTGTGCATATAAAATAACATACTATAAAACATTCAAATAAAACATACATGTTGTCAATGTCTTTATATTTGGATTAGGTTACTTCCATTTATTGATAAATTTGAAACTTTTATGAAAGATTGCTGGTGCAATTTTGTAGTAACAATAACGATAAATCGTTTGGCTGGATTCGGAAACATCATTCAATAATAGGCACTCCCATGGAATTGCACTTTAGGGCTATGTATTCTATGGAAGTTAACTATCTAGCCGTTAAAATAATTTGAGAGGTCGTTGTAGAATTAAAATGGCGAATAATCTAGGCTGGATTGGGGCGCGATTGCAGTTGGCTTAGCCTTTCAAATAATAGGCCCAATACGAGGCTAAAATGGAAATTTACAATCTCACAATCACTGAATTTGTGGTCAAAAGCATATTAGTATTTACTAAGCTGAGAACTAATTAGAGTAAGATGCGCCAATTAGGGGCACTGTAAGGGTGGTGTATAAATAGAGTTATTCTTACCGGTGGTATTCCAAAAGACATGGCCACTGGGTCTCGGAGGTTCATCACTCGAGTATCCTTTGCAGATACTGACATAACTCGACTCATTACTTCTATATTTGTGTTGTTTCCCGATGTCAAAGGTGAAGGGAATAACATTCCATTTGAATAGATAACATAGCTGATCTGCAATTCACCCCCTCCAAAAAATATAAAATTTTTAGATTGAAGCACATAGCTTATGTTCTACTTATCTGATGAACATTTTATCAGAATTTACAGTACCTTCCCAAATCTTCTAAACCTTTTGAAAACCATCTTACGAAAAAACATCTCTTCAGAATATACAAATTATTGAAAAATAAAAATTCTCAGTATGCAATTGACCTGAAGAAAATTTTATCAGAATATAAAATATTCCTTAGCTGAAAATCATGTAAATCACATTATTATCAAATTAAAGATCGTACAGTAGAATATACTGGAAGAGAGTGTATTCTCAGAAAAAAGAACGTCGATTATCGAAGAATATACTAGACCGTACATTATTTTCGAAATTTTTGAATTGAAAAAAAAACAACAAACAAACCTAACTAGGTAATCAATTAAGGAAAATTATATTTAAAAAAAAAAAGTAGATTAGATCTAAACAAAGTGTTGTGTTGCCAAATAGTGTTGAAAATTTGTATAATAAATATATATCTGTAAATTACTTTATATGCAAATCATCAGAAGCAGAAAGAACAATATACCCTTCTAATACAAAACGAGCTTATCTGAGAAACACCAGAAGAACAATTTCGGAATAAAGAGGCTGTTTATCTGAAGGTCAGAAACATTTCAGAATTGCATACAAAGTCTAATAAATTATAATAATAGATAGCATCAACTGGGTAAAGTCGATCAGAAAACAACAAATAGAGGTAGGCTGGACGGTTGTAATAGTAACAGAACATGTCGACGGACATTGTAGATGGACAAAACACAGCTTAAGCCACAATCAGGCTTGCCGCATCGGTTCAAATCTCATAGACGAGATTAAATGAGAAACTCGCAACCACGCAAGCAGAAGCTTTATAAATTCAACAACGTTGATGCTGAAATCTTTGAGCTGAGCAAGTAAGATGGGAATGAAGAAATGGAACATACAATTGTTATGAAGAACAAAATAAAGAAACGCAACTGATCTGAAATCTGAATAAAATAGCATATTTAGGATATGATATAGAACTTATGTATGATCTGCAAATCACCACCTGAAAAAATCTAGACTGAAGAAAGTAACTTATCTGCAGATTATTTGCCGAGCATTTTATAATAATTTATAGTTGTACGTATTTTCCTAATTCTTTCAAATCATTGAACAGAGAATATCATAAGAATATAGATAGTGAGTTCTACAAATTATTTGAAAGATAAAATATTCTTAGAATACAACTGATCTGAAGAACATTGTATCAGAATAAAGGACATTATTCCTTATCAGCTGAAAATGTAAACACCATGATTATCAAACTAAATTTTGTAGATAATACCTGCAAGAGAGTGTACCCTCAAAACGAAGAACGTCGATAATAATTATCCGAAAAACAAACTATCGGAATATAGACCGTAAGTTATCTTCGAATTTTCAGAATTGAATATAAAACAAAACGACACCTACCTGCAAGTTATCAATTAAGGAAGAATAATAGGCCTATCTTACAAATTAAAAAACTGTAGCTTAGGTCTAAAGAAATGTTTGTGTTGTCAAACCTAATATTGTAGAAAAATTACATATAGGTATATCTGTAAATTTTCTGAAGAAAATTTATAATAACGGCTTATCTGCATCAGAAGCATAGAGAACAATATCCCTTCGAATAAAAAACGAGCTTATCTGAGAATCATTTGAAGAACACTTTTTGGGATAAAAGATGGTGTTTGAAGATCATTGGCAGAAAAATATCAGAATTGCATATAAAGTCTAATAAATATTAATAATAATAATAATAATAATAATATTAAACTATATATTGTATAGTCTAAACTGTGTAAAGTCGGTCATAATGCAACAAGTAGAGGTAATAAAACGTTGAGACAGGCCATCAACAACGTAGATTGACAAAACTCTGTTTAAGCCACAAGCAGGCTCGTCGTATCGGTTCAAATCCCATTAAACGAGAAAATTGCAATCACGCAAGCAGAAGCTTTGTAAATTCAACTAAATTGATGCTGAAATCTTTGATCTGAGCAATAAATGCGAATGAAGAAATGGAATCTACAATTATTATTAAGAACAAAGAAACGCAACTGATCTGAAATCTGAATAAAATAGCATATTTAGGATGACATAGAACTTATGAATGATCCGGAATAAAGACGATAAATCATGTACATTATCAATGCCAACACATTAGAGAAGTGCGACAAACAAATATAAACAGATTCTGGAAAATGCTAAAAGTGTTAATGGTATTTTACCACCGACCTACCGAATCCAACAAATTGTCCAATCTCTTCGGGAACTTTGCATGACACATCGACCCCTGAAACAGGAACCGCATCTGCCGATTGGAAACTGCTCCATTTCGTAGTCTCTAGGCTTGCCTCGCCAGGCGCACCACCGGTCTGAGTAGACGCAAAACCCAGACCACCTTCCACAACACTCTGATTATTTGTATTCGCCAGGACAGCAAGATTCACCTCTTTGACTTGGAAACTTCCTGAAAATAAAATAGTATGGTATAATTAAATAAAGAAGATAACAGCTAAAGAAAAAAAACTGTATTAAAAGTATATAATGGGCCAGGTAATCACCTTCCTTGACAGACAAAAAGCGCTTAACCTCGCATCACAATATGTCAAGCCAATTTAATATATTTTAAGCAACTGATGGAGATCGGACAGTATTGCTGCTCTTTTCTGTTAGAATTATCACCCCCTCCTTTAAATCCGCCCAGGTATGAATATTCTTATGCTCATTCGCTATGATCATTCTTTTAAAACTGAAGTGCGTGTTGACATAATAGTATTCAACAAGTTCTCAAACAAGTTTGGTGTGATCTAATGGCCATACGAATACCAGACTATTGATTTGATCTCAACCGAGCCCCGTCGTTCTATAGGCCTACAATTGACGGGTTGAGGGGAAGGGGTCAGAGAGTTCGGACCCCCTTTATCTTAAAAATATATATATTATAAACCCCATGAGGCTATGAAATATAGACAAAATGGGTGATTCCTATAAAAGCAAGGGAGCTAGCAACTTGCATGCAAAATCGTGTCAATAAGCCATTTCACTGTGTCAACTGTATGTGCAGATTAAGGTCAAGTAATAAAACAACGCGCGACAAAAATTTTCTTTTCAATAAGAGCCGCGCGTCATTTTATTACTTGACCTTTGTAACGCACATGCGCAGTTGAAACCGTGAAATTGCTTTTTTGGAAGGAATGTGTTAGGTCCCGGATGAGGCCGCCCTATTACGTATAATAAAGTATCACTGACGCAAAATATCTTTGTCACTGTGGTTGTAACGTGTGGATTTACAGCATTAACAAAATAATACTGATAATCTAGACACACTTATGCTTAGGAAATAACGGATTTTCCAACCAAATTATACCTTGTCCCTGTTGAGCCAATCCTACTTGCGTATCTACGGCCTTAACAATCTTACTGGATGATGCTGCTACATCTGCATCGCCCATATCAGCAGAAATCAAATTGCTTACTGATTCAAAGACTGCCTCGGTCACCTAAAAATAGGACTATATATTATTTTACTGGTCTCTATAGATAATATAAGAATTTTATATATGTCTTCTTTTAGTTGGTCATCATTTCTGTTACTTCTATTGACTTTACATTTAGCGGGGTATATCGGTCATCCCATTTAGCGGTGTATATCGGTCATCCCATTGCCAAGTTGGTGAGTCGGTTCGTTAGTCATTTTCCAGTCATTCCCGATAACGGTGTTTCCCAGATTTATACTAATCCTATTTGTTGCACATTTCACAAGTAGTTGAATGATGTTGGTCGATCATTGGTCAGTCGGTCACTGACAACACCAAGAAACTCAGATTGTTACCCGCGCGTTCCTATTGGTTAATCAAGGTACGCGCGCATTTCGGGTCTCTTCACGCGCACTTCTGTACGCGTTTATAACAGAACAGTCTGTGCCTCTTCTTCGTGGCGTCAATGACAACTCAATTAGTTCGTCTTTACCGAGACCCAAGACCCAATAGAAATAGTTTGGTAACATTTTAAAAACTTGTTTTTGTTTTTTGCTGATATCATTTCGAATGTGTATATATCGATTAGGCGTACCGTTAAAGATGTTGATCCAACATTGACAATGTTATCCAATGTATCAGCGATGGCGTTGAACATGGCTTCGGATACTTCATCTACTCCACTAGTTAACATCGTTAACTGATCAGCAACATCTGTAACGTTGTCAGCTGTAACTGGTTTCTGTAGCAAATAAAAACATACACAATTGTTAGAATCTTGGTATTGGTAACGGTTAGAACGATAGGAATAAGTGTGTTTTAAGCCTCTATTTTAAAATAGACAGAGAAAGAAACTCGCGGACAGTAACAGGAAAAAAATTCCAAAGCTTAGGGCCAGTAATCACGAAGGACCTTTCACCAAAGGTCTTCAAAAGGTATGTTGGAATATAAAGAATAGTATGATTGGAAATACAAGAACAAGTACCTTGTTGAATTATACTGGATATATGTACATTTAGAAAGAAATTTGTCTTGTTTGCAAACCTCTTTATACATGTTACAGCACAAATTTATTTTAGTTGAAACATCTCTATCACCATGAATGTAACGTCAATATGGATATTCATTTTTAACTATTCTTTCTTAAGTATAGGATTGGCAATTGTAGTCAAAATATATAAAAGAATGATGATAATCGTAATTTTAAATTTACAAAACTTTGGAACACGTCACAAGGGCGTATCCAGGATCTTGGGAAGTTTACAGTTCAAACCACCTCAGCAAAGTACAAATTCTGTGAAGTGGACCCTCAAATATAAGTTATGGTATAGTATTTTTTTTTTAAACAAGGAAATACATTACTGTAATTGTAAATTGCAAGAAACAGATTTTCTTCATTTTCTCGTTTCATTTGGCGTAAAAGAAAATAGAGTACACAAAAAAATAAAAATACAGTATTAGCCTTTACCTGCCACATTTAGCGGCGACTATTTTCAGTTAACCAATTAATTTTCCCTAATGTTAAGGGGGATTAAGCCAGATAACCTGTCCCCCCTTTAGTTCGCTCGTTTTCTTAACACTTTAACACCCAACTAAAATAAAATTTAGGTCTCTCTCTACCTTACTAAGGTTGACAAGCTCCTCCTCAGTCTGTTCATTTGTTCTAGATGTTGTTGGGATTCTTTGCAGGCAGTCCTGAATAGTTGGAGGCATCCAAATTGCATTACCGTCATCGTCTGTCCCACAGAAGCGTGTACCTTTAGGCATCCCAGCTTAATAAGTTAAACAAATGTTAACATTTATAATATGTCAATCTTAATACCACTTATTGCTAACATTTACTTTGCAACTTTCCACTTAAACTCCTGGATGGACAGTGGCAAACAATCTTACCAAACAAAGTATCCGACTATAACATTGGTATTGTTAGTCGGATACTTTTTTTTGGCAAGATGCTTTATCTATGTTTGCCTCTCTGCACCCAGAAACATAAGTGGGAAACGTGAGTTTCGAATTTTCATTATATTTCGTGACTCTTGCAAGTTTGAACAGCAACCGTAAATAATAATGTAATTATCGTTATAACAATTAATATTTAAGTAGATGAGTTTGCGTGAGAGATATTGTCTGGTAAGAAAATGATATAAATGCCTTTTATCAAGCAAATTAAAGGGAGATTTTCATTTCCCTGAGTGTTGGAGTTCGTAATTACTATTTTCCCTCTAAATTTATCTCTGATCACTCGCTGCTTTTTTAGCTCAGTGGTGGAAATGTACGGATCGGGCTTGTGATGTGGAGAAGTGGGTTCGAATCCCACACTTAAGTGTTCTCAATTGTAGACTGGATTCCTGTCCCTAAACATAGTTGTCAGTGAATATGAAAAACTAGTGTAGTACACCTAATAATGTACTATTTAATACTAAATATTCTCATATAGTATTATATACTATATAGTACTTCTAATATTGTAAAGTTCACGTTTGGGTTTCTCCAGATATGTACCTATAACTATTATCATTGTATTCGAATACTAAAAGGAATGACGCATGTACTTACCTTTTGGTGTTCCACTTGGGCATTTCTCTTGAGATGACCTATAGTTGTTTACTTCCACTCTTCTCCATGTTAAGTTAGAGGCTTTACTGTACTTACAGCCAACTGTAATGAGTATATTTTAATAATATTTTAAAAGCTAGCGGTTATCATATTTATACAGTACTATTAATACTATTAATATATAATGCAGTGTTATTATAATATTACAAAATTTAAAAAAAACGTAAATTTTCGTGTTATACATAACATTTAAACGAAGTATAAAATATAAATATATAGCATGAAAACCGAAAACTGTCTGTTTTTTTTTTGTAACGGAACGCAGAAAACGGTGATTTTTTTAAATTGTCAAGTGATCTAGCATTGATTTCGGTATTTTTGTTCATAGAATAAAAAATGACTTCGACATCTCAAAATTTGACTATAAGACTGATGCACTACCTTTATAACCGTAATAATTATTACTGTAGATTTTATTTAACGCAAGGCAATCCTGTTCCCCTTTTTCCAAGAGTGTATTACGTTCACGGGACCAACGACGTTAACGTTAAAGTTTCATCTGAAAGGCGTGCTATTTCGACCTTCCAACCAAACACAGAGTTACAATGTACTACAGTGTAGTATTGGAACTGGAGACCTGTGAGTCCCGACAGTTCAGTGGACAGTACAGTAATTACCGCCAGTTTAACCAGCTGAGCTAATTGCCATTTATCCTCTGATAAAACAGTCAACAGTGAAGTGATTGTTAGTGATCGCCAGGGGCGGATCCGGGATTGCGATTTAGGAGGGACTTAATTCCAATTTGGTTTTGACTGTTCCCTGGTTTTGACAAGCAAAGGAAAAAAACACCTTGGATTCACAAGTTCGAAATTACCCTCAAGAAGTCCCCACATACAGCCGCTGTGCATGTACTTTTGTTAGTACATTTGTCATCTACCCTCCCCCCCCCCACCACAAAAAAATGTCGGGTCAATTTTTGAGGGTGGGGGGCTTAAGACTGTTAATACCCCCTCTTCCTTTAAATCCGCTACTGGTCGCGTATCGAAGGTATACTGTAGCTGTCTTGCTTAATTTATTTCCGCAGTGATAAAATGATATCGAAGTACAGTCAGAAACGACGACGTGTAGATCAAAATATTTATGCATATGAGATTGTATAAATAAAAATATAGACAATACGAAACACACTTATAGTATATTAGTATTTAATAATTAAAACTGGTTACGTACATAAAATGTAAAAACAAAAATTAAGCACAAGTAACAGTACAAGGAAAATTAATAGTAGTAACAATACAAAAAAAGCAAATTGTCTTGATACAAATAAATACAACACGTTATAAAAACATAAGAAATTATAACATCGATGTTGTTCTTTATCAAATAATATAAATTAAACAAATGTTTAACATAATATTATATGTATACATGAACAAAAATATAGCATTTAAGTCAAGTACTATAGTACAAACTCGCAATATTATAATATAATAAATATTTTTTTCAAAGTATATTCAAATTATATATTTATAAATTTCATTGTAATATAAGTAAGAATAATAATCTATACATTTTTTCATACCTTTTGTGTTTGCATATTTTACTTTCCGATACACTATTGCAATCTTCTGCTTTCAACCATTATAATTCACTATGCAAAAGTGTATATTCAACTACAAAAAATCTGTTGTCACTTACATGGAATAGAATAAAATGTATTGTACATTAAACTATTTAGGCCTATGCAATAATGTATAGGTTGGCAAAACAATACAAATTACCAATTTGATCACAAAACATTTATGGTTGTCAAAATATATATTGAATTCCTTACACTTACCAAACAATACTATTTTAAATATACAAGGTTTAGCGACGTTACCAGCAAAGTCTTCTGCAGTATATTCAATGACAATTTTACCCACAGAGAATGTGCCAAACGACACATTTGATCGTACAGTGGAGTTATGAACCATATCGTTATCCACAACAACCGGACTATCCCATGAGACATAGCGCGAGTCATTCGCGGAGCTCACAACACGTTTGATGTTTGTCGGGCATTCAATCACCGGTGCTTGGTTGTCTGAAAATGACGTCATTATAACAATTGTTAAAGTGTATTAATAATATTTAAAAAAAATATATATGATATATTTATATTGTGTCCAAGCATCTCCACACTTCAGTCTGAAAGTTCGGTTAGCAGCAGTTTCTTGGTACATACCGTACCATTTGAATGCCATCATATTGCTTAGTTGTCAAGGTCGGTCTGTCGGTCTATTTTTACGACGATTCAATTACGTTTAATACGGTACATTTTGAGATTTAATCCCAGTCAGTGTGTGATGTGGACATATACCCTGGTATAAGCCCACTACATTGAACATGGAATCCCAGTCAGTGAGTGATGTGGACATATACCCTGGTATAGCGGCCCACTACATTGAACATGGAATCCCAGTCAGTGTGTGATGTGGACATATACCCTGGTATAAGCCCACTAGGTTGGTTTGAAATTTAGCAGGTAGTATCTTGGAGTTTGTTTCGGTCATCCCATTGAATAGTCAGTCTGTCTGTCTGTCGGTTTCTTTTGAGGTCGGTTCCAATTACGCATAATATGTTATTTCTTCTAGTCCTAATAGCCTACTTGGTTTGAAGTTTACAAGGTAGTTTCTTACAAATAGTGAGGTTTTGCAAAATTACGAAATACGACATAGAAAACGGTTACAGTAGCCTACATCACACGTCCATTTTTAAAGTTGCTATCATATGTTAAAAAATACATCAGATTTTCTACCTACAAATTGTTGATGATCGTTGTAAAATACTGAACAACTCTGATAGATATTTGAGGTGTTCAATTCAAACTTTATAAGAAATTATGACGTATCCGTTTTCGTTTACGTATTCGTTAAGTTGCGAAACCTCCCTATTGTATGTTGCTCATAGGTCTACCATTGGTTTATCGCTTAGTCGGTTGATCTCTTGGTCGCTTATATCAGGGGCGGATGCAGACCTTTGGAAAAGGGGGTCCGGAAGGGGGCCGGTAGAGATTCAAAGTTTTATGGGGGTTCGGGCCATGCTCCCCGGGAAATTTTGGACTTCAGTTGTCCTGAAATGGCCTCAGGGGCGTGTTAAGGGAACAATTCTACCTGAATAATTTCGTTTTATAGACAATATAAATAATATTGATATATTTTTCTTTCCGAAGGAGGGGGGGGGGCAATCTTACAACAACCAAACTTATTTTAATTTTGGTCTCATTTATCTTGCGTTGAAATGCACGATTTGTTAAAACAAATTAGGAAAGCTGAAATGATGCTATTTATTTCAATGACTTTCAATTTAATACAGTTTGGAAGTATATCGATAATTATAAATTTTTGTAATGTCTATACGTGATTTTCAGGAACTAGGGTTAACAGATAAGAAGAGAAATAAGATAGACTCAATGAAAGTTCACAAAGGAAGTGAGGACGGCAAGAAAATGGATACATACTTACTAACCATGGAATATAAGATTAGAGGGACCACACGCAGTAATTATTTTCAGAAAATCGATCAAATTATGAGTATCATGATCAGAAATAGCCAAGCAAGAATATCAACCGAATCATCTACTACGCATTTTACTATTGTTAGACCGATTTTCATTGTGTTCTTTAATTAATCTTTGCATAAATTTGCAAGTGAGTTCATTAATTTTTGTTGATTTTTTGGTCTTTGTATATTACTGTGAATATTCCCGTTAAATTCCTTCTCTAACATTTCTTCTGTTCAATTATCGGAAGTTTTTCATATACAACAGCGAACTTTCTCGCTTCTTACAAGATTAGAACATGCTTTCTAAATCAAGTCTCATTATGGAATCTACGAAACGATATTACGTCGTGGAAAATAACTTAGTATGCAGCAAGGTTCAAACTTGGAATCTTGGAATAAGGAAAGTAACAAGGCAAAGCCCACAATATAGAATTTCTTAACATTGACGCCAAGTTTCAGGTGGCGCTATAGACCAATCCGAGAAGAATGGCGCCCTCTATAGTCGCCGCCATTGCTGGGGAACTTAATTTCCCATCCCAAAACAAAATATACTTATCTTGTATGTGTTATGTAGTTCG
>JAOTQE010062933.1:0-18277 GCA_025631205.1 Nesometra sesokonis
GGTTTTGTCGGGGCTTTGTAAGGTAATGTCAAGGGACAGAAAAGGCCCAAGACCAAAACGGGCTAAAAAAGCACGCAACACACGGCAAATAAGTTTTTTTTGCTCGTCGGACTGAAAACCGGGGACAGGCCCACCTCAAAATTAAAACTTGCCCAACTCGTCGGGGAACTCCTGGTGCCGCCACTGTTTACCAGGCGTTTATAGAACACACACACGGAGCTCTCAAGTCTTGAAGTCAAATTACTGAAGATGTTAATACTGTAGTATTAAAACATGTGTACAGTGATATTGGCGTGTACCATTTACCACATTGTCACGGAGTAAATTTCATCATTTACTGTATTTGCTGCAAATTACGTAATAGAATAAGTTAAAACCATTGAAGCTTAGCACAGGGATTTGTAAAAAAAATGAAATCTTGGAGGGATTAAAATTCTTGATAAAATGCTGGTTTTTCAGGAGATTGCAATACTGGAGACCCGGAAAAAATAGCACAGGTGTTTGAAATTTGTACAAAACTCAAAAGAAACACAATCAACCTGTTTCTTTGTCAATTTTATTATATAAACTGAATTTCCCAACAGTTTTTAATTTTTTAATTTCTTGGTTAACAAAACACCTATGATAAATAATATTAAGACATTATTTCATTATAAAACTTCGAAATAAATTACAATTTATACATCTCTTTCTTAAAAAACTATAAGTATTAATATTCCAATAAAGTGGAACCTCGAGTTTACATACTCTAATTTTATTAACCCTCTTAACAACCATTGAAATTAATCAAATCAATCATTTCGACCACTGTATTGACATGAAAATCATATACCAAGTTCTCGTAACCTTGATATTCCGGTTTTCATAGCTCCTCGCCCCCATGATGTACATTAATGGATAATTCATCGGGTTTTTAGCTCGGGGAAACGGAACTCGTTTCGTTGGAAATCCATCTTTCTTGGATACGCTATCTTGGAAATTGGTGTTTCAAATATAGCGTATCTCGGAAAGACGGTTAGTTCTTTTCTCTATGGTTAGAAGAATAACGCATAGTTAACGAGTAATGGCCGACAACAGAGAATAAGAAAATACTGAAGAGTCGGAAAAACAAAAGATCGGTTGACTTGCTAAGTTAAGTCTTAGAAAATAAATAGCTTACAACACAACTGAAAATGTTCAATTGGTTTGGAGATACGATAATAACAAGTTTAAATTTCTAACAAACCAATCAATTGAACTGACCTGACTGACAGTTTCGGACGTCTTGATTCACCGGCGTCCTTCTTCAGAGTGACGGCTCTGTTGTTAAACGACCGCCACCCACCGGTGATCAGATTGTTTAACAACAGAGTCGTCACTCTGAAGGAGGACGCCGGTGAATCAAGACGTCCGAAACTGTCAGTCAGGTCAGTTCAATTGATTGGTTTGTTAGAAATGTAAACTTGTTAACCGATAGCTCAGTCATTAGAACATCGAACCTTTATTGTAAGAGTCCGGGTTCAAATCCCTTACAATGTCAAAAAATAATCATAGCCATTAGGTGTACATCTCCTTTAGAAAGTTTTATCATTCCTTATCACAATGGATGATTGGATTAGTTTCTCTTAGGCCAGACATTTTATACCTTGCTTCGCGAACTTTTTTTATTTACTTTGCAGAGAAGACGGCGGAATAAAAATAAACTTTTATTTTGTTCATTAGCAAAAAAAAAAAAAAAAAATCGAGGGGAATAAAAGTGGAGGATAAAAAAATAAATTATTAAAAATATAAGTTTATTTTTGGTAACAAATACTGTTATTCAACTCTACTTTTTATTAATTTGGAAAAAGAGCTCTTGTAAGTGTCTAGAGGCATTTTGAGGTAAATATTAGGAACCAGACTTTAGCGCAGTTCAATATTTGTGAACAAACCTGGTTCTTCGGCAACAGGGAAAAATATACATATTGGTAAAATATTTTATAATCGTTCATAACCGGAGGGCGGGATAAAAATAAAAATATTTTAAAATTTTATTTTATTTTTTTTTACTTTTCGACAGTGGAGGGTGTGCTAACAAGCCAAAAATAAAATTGTTTTTTATGTCAATTTTCGGCGTTGGCGGGTTTGCGAAACAAGGTATAAAAAAAGTCTGACCTTAGCTGTATAGAATATCGTTATCATTTATAAACTCTTAATGTGATACGCTAGTGAGGTGGTTTATTCTAAACTACCATACATTTTTTTTTTGGAAATGTAACGTACAATTGATAAACCGTTCTAATGGGAATGTACACGTAATGAGACTGTTATAAAACATTTAAATGTTCTCATTCTTGAACCTTTCACTCACTTGTGCAAACAGATACCTAGCTTAATCTGATGTATAATCCTAGAGCTCCGCATCTAAGCTTAAATAACGAGTTATAAAGCATTAGGGGTCATCCATAATTATGAACATTTTCAAAGACTACAAAACATATGCTGGGGGGTGGGGAGGGGTCCAACCCCTGTACGCTTTTAAAATTATATAGAAAGTTCATAAAAAAATGTCAAAATTCGCTATTTTTGCCACCGACACTTTGTAAGCTCTATTATATGCACAATGTGTTTTCAGCACATATGGCCTACAGCAGTTTGGGATAGAAGTAGAACTCAACAAACAGAACAAAATGTTTGTACTACTAAAAAAGGTACATTAGGTTGTAATGATAGTTCATAAATACACAATTAAAGTTATAGTATAGAATGTTATGAACATTTTGAAAGTACCCTATATTTTGGTTTGTGGGGAGGGATGGTTAAAAAGTATTATTTTGTACTCATTAGAAAATGACGATAATTATGGATGATCTCTTAAGTACTGTGGTGAAGATATTTAAAAATTGCACATATCTCGATTTTGAGGATTTTTGAAAACCTCTTTTTAAACCTGATACCACAAAGTACATAAAGTTTTATTTTAATTAGTACTTTTAAATTAGCGTTCTATAATTCTCCTTTACATCTGGTCCTAGACAGGGCATAAAATCGAGGTTCCTTTGTTAATAAAATTAATTTGGCAACTTTTAAATAAATATATTCAAATCAGAAATGTAAATACATGAGTATGATATTTCTTATATATCAGTTCATTTCAATCTTTTTTTAATATTGACCTCTCAACATATACTTGTATGTGGTAAATTAATTTAAAAAATAAACTTATATTAATAACACCATCAATTAGTCTAGGTTCAGCTTTGGATAAAAACCTTAATTCATCTTCACTAATCTTTGAGATCTAATTTTTGGCAGCCATATGGGCTTACACAACCTCAAACATAATTATTAAAACTGACCAATCAGTCAGTCAGCACCTTTCAAAATGATGCATACTGATTCATATAAGCCCACATGAAATCACAGTCAGTTTGGGATGGACATACACCCTGGTATAAGCCCACTAACATTCAGTGGTGTTTCCATGGGGGTTTCAGGTATTGCAGTGGCAAAGAACCCCCACAAAACCAGTAGAGCTGCCTCTAAGGCCGTGTTTCCGCAGGAATTTCAGATTATCCGATAAAATATCATCCAATCAAATTAATTTTAAAAACTACAACTGCACAAACTCAGTGTAGGCCATAATGCATTGCGAGTCCACTAACTTCCGGTGATTTTTTGGCGATTTACCTTTTCCTCACATGGCACCCTCGTTCCACCGCGGTGAAATCCTCGCAAAAAGCACCAAAGGCAAGATCAAAGTTGACCCCGTGTCAAAGGTAAAAAATTATCGCACTTAGGTCAATTATCGGATAATTATCGGAATATTATCAGATAATTATCAGATAATTTAATTATGTCAGAATAGGTTAAACACCCGTTTCTGCAGCACTTTTATCGGATAATTTTTATAGAGATAATTTATCGGATAATTTTTTCCTGCGGAAACACGAACAAAGAGGGCCAGTAGGGAAACAAGATACAACAATTTGGACCTCCAAAGAGCTATTTTTTTTTCTTGCTTGCGAAACTGAAATTGAAATAGCTCGGGTGTAAAAAATCGAACCTACCTCAGAAAATTAATGAAAAAGATACAATCATTTTAACTGGTATTATGATTTTTTTTTTTATAATTCACAATTCACTATAATAATACTGTATAGTTGTCTAGGGTTATGCACATAAGAAAATGTCATAGTCTGGACTGACCTTAACTTACTCAACTCAATTCAATAGAGGCTTCGCTATCTAGATCAGAGATTGATTCCATACTGGCTCTCATTTATTTTATAAATAACAAAAATTAACATTTTTATCTCCTTTTTTCTTTAGAAATACTGTAAAACGCATTTTCTGTATTGTGTGAAGACTTAACAGTGTGAACCGAGTTGAATGTGGATATGTGGATGCCTGGAACCCAAAAACAAATACTGTAAAAACATTTTCTGTATTGTGTGAAGACTTGACTGTTTGAATTTGTGGGTAGGCTAAATGCCTGGAACAACAAAAAAGTATCGTGATACTTAGCATGTAAATCACGCTTTTCTTGTCACTGCTGGTTCGTGATTGAGATAGCAAAACCTCTTTAATTTCTAGATACTTTTTATCAATTAGCACATTCAACTTCCATAGCAACGTCTGACACAACCTCCGTCTGAGCTGCAAGACTGACATCATCCATTAGCAATACTTCCTGGTTAATTGGCAGTGAATCACCAGAGTAATTAACACTCTGAGGTAAACTTTGTACGATCACCTTCTGCTGGTTATTTATGCTGCTGGCGCCCTCACTCGGACTTGGCTTTGATTTCATTGAGGGAGGTATAAAAGGTTCGTCAAGTGATAATTCTACAGTTCGGTTTGATTTTTGCTTATTTTTGGCAGTTTGACGTGGCAGTTGGTTTTGTTGGGGAAGAGCGTTAACAGGAATCATGTTATTGTTATTGTTTGGTGAGGTACTAACATCACCAGGCTGTATTCTGATAAACGTCCTTCGTTGGTTGCCAACATTTTGGCAACTGACAGTTTGAGGTGTTGTCTGGTTCTGAACTACAGCACCATGGCTTTGGATAGGTGTAGTTTGTAAACCTGTTGAAGGATGCTGTACACCCACTTGTCCTACACCCACTTGCCCTGGGCTTACTTGCCCTCGTGTGGCAGGTGAAACAACAATGATTTTGGTATTTCCAATTCGTTGAGTCAATACTGTATGTGACCCAGTAGGTGAGGTCAATGGGTTCTGAGGAGATGGCATTCGTAATTGCATAGTGGTTGAGTGTAAAGGCGTTTGAGAAAGTTGCTGCTGAGGTGTCGTTTGCAACTGAATAACTGGAGACTGTTGTACTGTTGAAGCACCATAAGACGGAAACTGTGAGGGCGCTGTTTGCTGTGGCAGTGTTGTATCAGGTGAGAGTTGTGGTATACTATGCTCTCTTATCATGAATTGTTTACCTCCTTGAAGAGGGGTAACAACATAAACAGTTTGCATAGGAGTCGTTGGTGTTCCTTTAGAGGGCGTGATGCGGCTTGGAGTAATTCCCCCAGGTGGTACGACACTACCACTGGGTGTCCTTTGTATATTAATAATTGGTGATCCAATATGTCTAACAATCCCTCCATCCGTGACAACATCGTCATCAATATCCGCGGAATTATAGTTAACTCTCACTTTCGGTATTCTACCAGAGCGTGTAGGCCTAGCTAGGATGTTTGTAACATCAACTTCGTTGCCACCATCTTCTGGGTCTGAGTCAAGCATGTCTTCAATTAACTCTGGTTCTTCATTCTCAACAGCATTTTTGGATGCAGCATTCTTTTGTTTTGCTCCTGAAATAAACAACATATTTAGTGAGATGTGATAGTGGTTTGTTCATGTGCAAAACATAATTATAAAAGATTCAGGCCCATCTGCAGAGCACGCGGACATTGTCAAAAAACTGAAATGTTACAGTCTTAGAGAGTGGAATTTAGTTCAGTCGGCTAAACTGGTGAAAGTTTGAATATTGTGAATTGAACCTTGGTGACCGATTGATCACCAGATCGAAACACACTGTCACACTCATTGTGTCTTGGCTGGAGGATCAAAATCCAAGTTAATAGTTCGCCATCTTTCATATGACACATCAAGCCACTGGACTCATATGCAACATTGCTTGTATGCACATTAAAAATGTAGTACATGATTCAAGCTTCAAGACTTTAATTGCTACTAAAGCCAGTTTATGGGCTATTATTTGCTTAAAATACAAAACAAAATACTATAAAAGACATTAAATACAATACACAACAATAAATGTGGCAAATGCTACTTTTCCACAATAAGCAGAAATTTAAAAATGGTAATTTTTCTCAAATGTTATTTTATTTAAAAAATATACAGTTCACACATTCAACTTTCATACTACCTTAACAATTTTCAGATAAATGACCAAGAATGTTTAAAAAAATGCAATTTAAAATGGCCTTGCTTAGCCAATGTATACTGATAAACAATTTTAAAATGCTGTTTTCCTACAGAACTTACATCTTAAATGTTAGAACTTTGATTGTTCATAATGTTGCAAGAAAAAATCGTATGAAAATAAATTTTTTGCATGTTAAAGATATTAATGTGTAGTTTTATAATCCATAAAAAACTCAATTTTCAAGTTTGGCTCTGCCACAAATTATATACAGTATAAGTTGTGAATGTGAAGGAGGGGTGTTTAATGATTAAAGCGAGCAAGATTTATGTCTTTAACAGAAATTTCAGAAGTGTCAAGAGCAAGGTCATAAGAGAGTTGAAGGACATAGGGTATAGCTGAATAAGAATGCAATTTACATTCATTGTTGAATTGTTAACACCTATTTGGATATCTGTTACAGATTGAAATATACCTTTGGAAACACCCATTTGTCTCCCATTGCTAATACTGTCACCAAAATGACTGCTGAAAATAAATGGGTTCCTAGATATCACACAACACTATATAAATCAAACTTCTTACCTTGCTTCTTCGCTTTTGTCTTTGTATTCTTATTCTCTTCTTCAATATTTTCCTCATCTGAATCACCAGTCTCAAACAATGTTTTGTCTAACGGCATTTTCTCTTCTAAAAATGACAAATATTTTTTATAGAGAGTGTGTTAAAAAGACATAGCAAGAGCATATTTCTAAAAACTGTATAATTCTGTTACTTGTTATTAACATATAAAATTAAAAAAATATAAAACCAAGACCATAAGAAACTTGTTTGTTTTATTAATTTTTCACACAGGAAATTTAATGTAACACGGCCAATAAAATGTATTGTTAGGGCCTGCTCAGGCAAAATTTTTTCAGTACCTTTCACTGCTATTTACAGATGAAAAAATTCCTAGTTTAGCCCGAACGTGTGTTAATTCTAGACCATCTGGGAATTTAACACCGAAACAGCCTGATATGCCAACCCCTTTAGAAAAGTAATTTTGTAGTTGGCATAACTCTCATCAGAGCGACTCTCCCTCTCTCTTAGTAAGACAAAACAAATGTCTATTCTGTACAATACATTGGCTTCTCCATTGTACCAAAGACAGTAAGGTAATTGCTTAACTATGAATTCATATATGAAACCATAATACATATTCCAGTGATATACATACAGGGGTGTATTTGGAGGTGGGGTGCATCCGGCGCCCCCCCCCCCCCCCTTATATTACGTGCACGACCACTAAAATTTTCCTTCAAAAATAGAATACATGCAATACAACTACAGCCTTCCTTTTCACAGGATCCTGGATCCACCCCTGACATAGGTTTCAATATTTCAACATTAATTATGTCATCATCATGAATTGGTAGATGTTACAAGTGATTGGTACATCAATATATTTACATGTTATTTGTTATACTCACTAATTGCTGTATCAATGCGTAATCGGTTGTTACGTTCCTCCCGTTTAAACTTATTCTTAATTTGATGTCGTGTACGTTTCGGAAATAGTACATTCATCATTGTAAAATCAGTCCCAACCATGCTGAGAGCCATGTAGAATCTTTCAGTTTCTAATGAAAAAAAAAAGACATCAACATTAAAGATGTGAAAAAAAAAACAATAACCTACTGTATATTTTTTGACGAAAATCTATAAAATCTATAATTATATGTACTGTACTGATAATTGAAAATGAAAAAAATGAACAAAATTTCAGATAATTAATTTTAATTAATTTTAATGGCATTAAAATGCCATGGGTGTAACAAAAGGAACAAAACAAAAGGAATTGGAAGTGGAAATTAATTTTAGGCAGAGGGATTCAATTCATGGATTGGAGGAGGAAAGGCATTTCCATTTTCTTCATTATACTTTGATTGACTGTCAACTGTATGCCATGCATACCTGTTAGAGACAGAAATAGTGAAATTTTAATAGGGCCAAACTTGTTTAACTGTGGAAAGTATAGGCATATAAAGCATTAATGTTGGATTCTGCACTGGCCGCCGGCTTAAAACGACACCACTGAATGTTAATGTCAACATTATTTTTTTTTTCCAATGAGAGACACCAATCGATCCTACCGAAATATTAACAGAAAAAAGGTACACATGAGCTCACAAAAGCATGTACAATTACTGGGAGGAAGGGACACATGGGGCCGGAATTGATATTTGTCTCAAAGCAAAAACATTATATTTCAAAATGATGTTGAGAATGAAACCTGCAGTTTTCATGTTTAATGTGGTGTAAGTTAATTAGAAAAAATACTATTTACAAACTATAGAGTACATGTTCAACCAATATGATAAGTAGCAATTAATACGTACCAAGGCAAGCACTCCCATTCTGAGGAAATGAGCACCCCCTTCACAAGAAAAGAAAATGTCAAGTACGCCATCAGTGAAAGGTATAAATAACTCTATTTTATGCTGATTAAAATCCGATTAGGTTGAGCTCCCATGGCCACGACCAGACACCTAAAACTACTGAGGCAATGTTATGACTTTTTCAGTGACCCACGGGCCCCTCCTTTTTCACATTTCCCTTTCCTCCACCTTTCTTTAAAAAAAAAAAACTACCAGCGCAGCTGCCCTGGTTGCCCCATAGCTGGTTACGACAATACCTCCTACCTTTTGCAATTCCTACCCCGAATATAGCATATTTACCAATTTTGGACCATGCGGTTGTGTGAATTCTTTTGCGAAAACTTGCATACGTAACATTAGAAGAATCTTCATGAACCACCTCAGCATTCTCAGCTACAAAAGTCCTTGCTGGCGATGCCTCTATTGTCAAACTGGTAATAAAAAAATAAAAGTTGCGTCAACACTATTGTTTATAATACTAGAGAAATTACAGGGCTAGCAATAGCTTTTTTTTTCTTTTTTTGAAATTTTACGTCACATCCAACAGCAAGTTTTCAAACCACTTACAGGATGAGATCTACATCATGTTTTTTAAACCAAATCTCATTATGAGACTTAGAGAGTGCCATTGTTAGGTTGTAGAAAAGAACCTAGTGTGCATCCAGGCAAGCATGTCAACCACCAAGCTACAGCGGCGACTTCAATAGGAAAGCCTTGTTTTGTTTTCAACTTAAACAAGACTTTGATGCCTAGCCTACTGTCCTTCTCTTAACCCATTTCCA
Organism: Nesometra sesokonis; assembly: GCA_025631205.1. Taxonomy (NCBI): domain Eukaryota; kingdom Metazoa; phylum Echinodermata; class Crinoidea; order Comatulida; family Antedonidae; genus Nesometra; species Nesometra sesokonis. Next base: position 9,562 of record JAOTQE010062933.1, read on the forward strand.
GAAACCCTTTTTCTGTTACGCCAATTTGTCCTCCAGTCTCTCCCACTCTCAGAACTCTACTACAAAGCCACAGCTCAAAAAATTGTCTGACGTTTACAGCCACAAAAAGCAACACTCTAGATCAAAGCATTTGCCACCTTCACCTTCAGACTAACACTCAGGTCTTTGGCCTTCCATAGCTTCACAAGATCTGATCTAAAGCCATTCATACAGTAAAGAGAGTGGCAATTATATCAGTTGACTAAACTGGAGGTAGTCACTTTATTGTGTACTGAACTGCTGGTCCCTGGTTCAAATACATCACCAACCTCCTCTGATTCTGTTGGAGGGTCAAAAAAAGTTAATAGCTTGCTGTCTAAAGCAGAGGTTCCAAGTCTCCAGGAATTTTGGATCATCTCCCGGGCTTCCGGAATTATCAAATTTTCTCATGGAATTTAGCTTTCTACAGGAAATTATCCAGCTTTTGCAGTTTCAAGCTTTTTCAAGTTTCAGAATCAGAGCATAAATTTCAAAATATTGGTTGGAAGTAAGCACATATGAAGGCCAGTAAAGATTTTGGGAAACAGTACTAGCACATTAGCAGTGCATATTAAAAATTATCATTTCATAACAGGCAAGGTGTTGAGCATATAAACAAGGGTATCTGTAAACACATTTTATTTAGGCAGGGTACACATTAAAGTGGTAGGACGACCATGACTAAATTTCAAAGAGTTCTGTTTTTACAACTTGGGACCTCTGCTAAAGCCCGATTTCCTGTCGTTCATAAATCCCATAAAGGGTGTTTTCAAACGGCGTTTTCAATTGTTAATTTTGAAAAATGACGATTTTCACAATCAACATGAAAAAGGTCAACTTTCGACATTAATCTTGATGTCAAAAAATTAACAATTTGCATCATCAAAATTAAATTGAGTCCAACTTTAATGATTTGAATCGTTAAAATAGGGTGCTTGTGAGGCAACAATGCCTTGACAAGAATTTATAAATTTTTTGGGCCTAAAAATAAATAACAAATTTTGTACATTATATCCATTTTCGTGATTTGTAACTTGCTTTGGAACATAAAATATATAATTATCTAACTAATATATAAAATTGTAGTTGGAAAGTTCTTTAAATTTCTTTTATGGTCAGTGCCGTAGCCAGCATGAGGCAGACGAGGTGGTCGCCTCGTCTGAAATTGTCAATATTTGGCTTTTTAAAAGGCACCCCACCTCTGACCTCCAACAGAGGGTTCCAGGCCCTGGAACCCTACATGACCTTCGACTTCGCCTCGTCTGTTTTTCAACTCTGGCTATGGCCCTGATGGTGATTTTAATTCGACGCGAAGGCATCTTAATTTTGTTGCACACAGCGTAGTAAATAGCGAAAATGTAGCAGTCAAGTGTAATTTCAATTTTATTGTTCATTTTTTAACTTTATTGTAACGATTCAAAATGCTCTTTCAAATCGGCGATTTCGGAATAACGTTCAACAGAAAAACAGGCTTTAGTTCATGTTTGTAGTAGCCTCTTCAGAAAATAGAAGGAGATCATCTGTCAGGGTAGTTTCCAATCGGCACCAGGACAAAACTGAAAAGAAATCCTTAGACTTCAGGGGTTATCCTTGGTGCATCACACAAAAGTTACCTAACAAAACATGGCTTACCTTTCTTTGTCTATCACAATTTTACCATCTGCATCAATTCTAACTTGTGGTGCCATCTGATTGGTTTCCGTCTCCTCCTCATCCTCCTCAGCATCTTCATTAACAGGACTATCAATAAAATAAACATCCATAATAATAATAAATAATAAGCAGAAAGCTGAAGTGGCATTCTCTGTAATCATTGGTATTATAATTTTCCTTATTTTAGGAATAAGTGGACAATGCAAATCAGCAAGACTAGGGTCTTCTTGTTTCTCAGCTCCACGAAAATTACCACCAACACTTTAGTTCACTTTACTTTATTACTATGTTTGTCACACCAAAAAAAAAGTGGGATTTGTCCTCAACATCAATATTGCAGAAAGGACATATCCGTTTCCCTAATGGTAAATTATTACATCCTTTTTTTATTCATTATTACATCGAACATCTAAAAAGATAATTATTGTTGACTCGTCGATGGCTGATGATTCCAATTTTTGCTTCAAAATATTTTTTGCAGACTGGACAATGGTAATTACTGATGTTACATAATATTGCTGAACGTGTTCATCCTAAAAGCTCACTTTCATGTGCCTTTCATATATGTTACTTATAACAGTGAATTCGACAAGGTAAACTTAAAATGCTGAAAAGTCTTGTTGTTCATAAAAGCAAAATTGAGTATTTATAAGCTCAGTGTTGTCCCGAGTATTGTTTTTAGCCATCAAATTTACTGGTAAAATTACAATTTACCAGTAAAAAATGTGTTTATTAAAAAAAAATTACGATGTAATTTTGATTCTTATATATTTTTTGCCCTCCTTTACTCTTTAGTATTACAGAGAATACAAGAATACTCATAGAGCCAAAGATATGAAGATAATTGGGGTTGGGCCAAAACCAACCCAAAAGCCATGCCTGCCAAGTCATATTTTTGGATAATTACCAGTAAAAAAATTCAATTGGGAGAATATTGAAGCTTTAATTTGGTTTTTGATACAGGTCTTTCGTATTCGTATGGTTAGTGGGTTGAGTATAACTAGGAAACAATTATTTTGAAATGTGGAAACATGCTTTTGAGAAAATCGCCTTTAAAGGTAAGCAACTGTTGACATCCTGCCTGTTTTTCCATTGATTTTGCAAAAACTGCCTACAAAACTACAAAATGTAGTTAAAAATATGTTTATTGTCAATAGACATAAACAGGATGTTTGTAATCATAAAATTTAAGTATTAAACTTGTATAACAGAAATCTCATTTTTATAAAATTATGACTTTCTGTCTATTTTTGTGAATATCTGCAAATGGCCTGTCATACAACATGACTCATTTTATCATGACACATCACAACTCTATACATTCCTGTCAATATACTGACAATCTGATATCTACATACCTGGCATTATCCTTCAAACTATTATTGTTCTCATTAATTGGTTTTACTCTTTCCTTTTCCACAATTACTGATCTGAAATAAATAACCATAAAAAGTAATTTTATTCTGTAAGTTTATAATTTCTACATAAAATATTTACAGAGATATCACACATTTAGGGTCATCTCACAATCTCACACATGGCACCCATTTTACTCAGGCATCGGGACATGAGCCGGACAAAGATCTACTCAAGATGTTGAAGTGTGCAAATTGTGCAAAAGGACTAAAGTGATAGTTGCAATTGAAAGTATATTTCCTTTTTGTCATTCAAAATAAGACAAAAATAGTCACTTAACTATGTACCAGATTGCACTATTAAGAGCTAAAAATTGAAAAATTCCCTACTGCGGGAGGGGTACACCCTTCCCTCACTCGGTCACTTCCCTCCCTTGCTCGCACTGATGCGCAAGCACTAAGATGCAGAGTCATAAAAATCTCAATCATAAGGTTTTTTTCAACTTGGCATCTCTTTATTTATGTTTATGAATATTTGTTTTTAGGGTAAATTTAACCCATTCCCACCCTTAAATATAAAAGTTGTGATCTTAATCATTAGATACAATATCTATGTCATGAGTTAAGCAATTCTATAGTTTTGATATTCTGATTGATTGGTTTATCCACTGTATTTATTATCTAAGATGTTTTCAGTTATGAAATGTAAGACTGGAAACAAATACATTACACTTTCATTTTAGTATGTTGATACAAAGGGGTTCAAAATAAATCCAATCTTCTACTAGGAATATTTTATCTTTTTTTGATTGATAAAATTATTGATTAACTTTGATGGATAGTTAAAGGTGTTCAACTAAAAGTTTACATGAATTGATGACATATCCAAATGTGGGAGAGCCAAGGCAAATGAGAGACAATTCCGAAAATTGAAAATTGAGTTTTTTTTCTGGATTTTAAAACTGCATATTATTATCTTTAACGTGCAAAAAAAATCAGTTTCATACAAGGTATCCTTGTGAAGTTATGAACAAACGAAGTTCGAACATTTAAAATGTAAGTTTTGAGAAAACTGCGTTTGAAAATTGTTTATCAGTATACATTGACTGAGAAATGGTAATTTTAAATTGCATTTTTTAAACATTTTTTGATCATATACCTGAAAATTGTTAAGGTAGTATGGAAGTTGAATGTATGAACTGTATAAATTTGAAAAAAATTGACCATTTTTAAATTTCTGCCTATTGTGGAAAACTAGCATTTGCGACTTGTCTCATTTTGTTTGGCTCTGCAACATATCAGTTTTGCATTTCATAAAATTTCGAAACTTTCCCAGTAATTTTGAAAAGGTAAATTTTGTGATATAATCTTACTTCATTGGGTTAGCCTTTGGATTATAGTAGATGAGATCACTCATTGTCATCTTGCTTCTGTCAGGTGGAGTACTCTTCTTTATATAACGTTTCCTTCGTTTTGCTGGTGTCTAGAATCAAATAAGAAGTTATAATAAATGTACTGTACATAATCCAAGCAAAGAGGTACATAGCATTGTGCCAGGATTCAATATTTCAACATTAATTAGTACACCATCATCAGAAATGAAATATATCTGGATGATAAATATTTAACGATGGGTGGAAAATTCTTAAGGATGGATGGCAAACATTTAAGGACGGGTGGCAAACATTTAAGGATGGATGGTAAACATTTAAGTATGGGTGCCAAACATTTAAGGATCGTCGTACATATTTAAGGATGATTTGTAAACACTTAAAGATGGTTTGTAAACATTTAAGGATGGGTGGTAAACATTTAAGGATGGGTGGCAAACATTTAAGGATGGGTGGCAAACATTTAAAGATGGGTGGTAAACATTTAAGTATGGGTGGTAAACATTTAGGGATGGGTGGCAAACATTTAAAGATGGGTGGTATATATTTAAGGATGGGTGACAAACATTTAAGGATGGGGGAAACATTTAAGTATGGGTGGAAAATATTTAATAGAAGAAAACATTTAAGGATGGGTGGCAAATAGTTAAGGATGGATAGTAAACATTTAAGGATGGATGACAAAAACTTAAAGATGAGGAAAGCATGGGTAGCAAACAATTTTACCAGGATGGCTGGTAAAATATTTAAAATCAGTATTTTAATGCTTTTCAGAGACTAGGGTGTGTGGCAGGTTGAAATTATGGCAGGTGCAAGGATCCAATTTTTAAAATGGGTGGCGGCGCCCACCTCCGCCCAGCATAATTACATCCTTGTATGCATTAATGCATTATTACCTCAGCTTCTAAAGCCTTGAGATCTCGGATACGTTTGTCTTGCATGGTTGGTGGAAGAGCTGCCCTCTTTTCAACCAGTCGTTCTGGACGTGACATCTGTTGAACTGTCTTGGGGTGTACAGTTGGTTTGGATGGCTGGTGAGTTGGCTGGGTTGAGGTAGATGTTAATTCCCTGATGTTCGACTGCACTGGATTCACCGTTGTTGTAGTGCGCATTACTAAAACACAGGTTAAGAAAGAGTACAGTATTATCAATAGAGGTCGACTGGTATTGCCAACCTTATATTTCACATATCCTATTCAGTCAACAATATCATTAAAACAATAATTCTTTAGATTGTGCCACATGATGACATTGCTGCAAAAATGTATTCAAGGTGTCTGCTGAATAAAAGTAAAATATTATTGCATTTATGTCATTTATCGGATAATCGTTTAAGAATCTGATAATTAGCAGATACAGTAATCTTTTTCAATTAGAGTCTGCAGGAATTTTATTAGATAATTTATATGTTTTTTTTTTTTCTGCAGTAACACGGTCACGGTCAAAGTGCTTCCGTAATGCCTCCTGACAGTTATGGATAATTTGTTTAGTTAGATGTCCATATAACTGAGAAATCCTGTGAGTTGTGTACTACCTGGCCTGTGCACTTTGAATTGCTGGTAAATGGAATGCAGTTGTATGGGTTTGTTATTTTTTTCTTGGTAGTATAGGTCTCTAAGCTTCTCATTGCTACTTTTTTCATTGTTAAGCGCATTGAGGCTAAGCATAATGCACTATAAAGCCTAAATTATCATTATTATTATCTCTCAATTCTTTATTTGTACAAACCATTAAAACGTCAACATACCTTCAGTGTTTTTAATGGATTCAACCACCCTCCTTACAGGTGGCGGTTCTAATGGCTTAACAACATCACCAGGAGTCCTATTATCTGGAGAATCCACGTTGCTACTCTTCTCCTGAACCGTCTCAGATTTCCTTCTTGATGGCAAGGGTAACCTCATCCGATGCTGGCCTAGATTAGGTTTGGCTGAGAATTTTCTACGACGTTGTGGATTTGTGACCTCTTTAGCTTGTGAGGGTGCTGCAATGGACTCGGTAGCCTGGTTAGAAGCAGGTGGTGGCTGTTGGTGAAAAATTAGCCAAATTATAGTTAAATATATTTATTATTATTTATGCTATCCTTCTCAAATGCAATCTACCTTGGGCCGGCCATATTCACTGCATGGACCACGGAGGCTTCTCTATGGTGAGCAGACATAGGCAAGTGCTCACTTGGCTTATCAAAGAAGTATTTCAACTACATACTGAAGGGGCTTTCAAGCATTGTGACATTTGACCAATTAACATGGGAAAAGAGTGCAGAAGATGGTCTCATATGGCAACACGCTTGTGAGAATCGGTGCATTGTTGTTGTTATGTACTCTATACAACTGACTTAGATGGTGAAGCCTCACAACGCTCGTTAAACTGAAGTTAACCCTAAAAATTAAAACAGCTTATATAGCAAACTGCGATACAGTCCCGAGTGGGAAAAAATGGATTAGGCCAATTTTGTTTAATTAAGTAGTTTAAGGTAATTGATTATGTAATGATTTATGATCTGTTTTGTTAACTATTGGTTGCATTATTTTTTGAATTAATAAAAATCATGTGTTACCCATGTGTTTTTATACCATTATACTTTTTGAATGTTGTTATTGTGTAGGCTATTCAATGCTACAATAATTAGGCCTGACCTTGGGCATATCCCGTAATCAGTATGTGAAAAAATCTCTTTCCATAGAGAAACTACATATTTTGGGGCTAGCGCCAAACTTTTTCCCACTCCGCGCTGTATCTCAGTTTTCTATGTTTTAAAATTTTAGTCCTTACTTTTTCTGTAACAGCAAGATCACTGATTTCTGGCGTAGGTTCTACAGATTTAGCTTCTTCCTGTACCTGTGTTGTCCCAGACCTCTCGGGCACTGCAGGTTGAAGGTCAGGCTTAGGTGACTCAGGTCTGCCAACCACCGGCAGTAGAGGGCTAGACACTGCTGGCGCTATTTTAACCTTTGGTGAAGCAGTTGTCCTTATTTCCTTTGCAGGAATAGGGGGTTGAGTTGGGGTGTCATTTGCTGGTGATTTTTTTTCTTTGACCTTGTTGTTGACCGGTGCAGTTTTTGTTGACCTCCTGGAAGCAGCAAGATTGATGGACGGTCTGATTTTGGAACGTCTCATGCTTATCGTTTCTTTTACTTCCTTTAAATAACTGTAGATAAACAATTTTAGTTGATATGAAAAAATAGATATTTAATATTGAGTTAAAGTTGTTATCAAATATTCATTAATGCATGTGGTTCAACAAATCCAAGTGTAAGTGGTAAACATTTAGTATGGATGGTGAATTGATTAACAATGTAGCACAAAGGATTTCCCGAACAATTAACGAAGAGTACTGGGTCTGGACAATAGCGTTCTTGTTCCACAACAACACATCCATCATTCGTAGAAGTACTGATGAAGAAAGTCTACCTAATGGTGGCAATAGAGTGGCCCTGAGACCAGACTAAACTTTGACTTGAGTGGATACATACATTGAAAAAAGTTAAATATAGTGGAACAATATACTGTATTATTATTATTATTAAAATATTTCACAGTTAAGAATTGTACTTATGATTGATAGTGATTGTAGTTAAGTCTAATAGTGTTAAATTTAAATAATATTAAATTAATATAACTATTATCATTAACATTAGAATTCAAAAATAAAAATAAATGATAGATAGAAAGAAGAAAAGAAAAAAATGGAATTGCAATCCAGAATATACAGTGATAAAAATCATTGGAAAATAATTTTTGCTATTTATCATCAGAGGTCCGGAACGCCTGCCATGTTTCAAATTCAGTACCGAACTCAACATTTTTATGATTAAGGAATTTTATTTTTCTTAATAAAATATGAAAATAAATTCCAGATGTACAGCATTCAAAAATTAAAAATGTAAAAATGTTAATTATACAAAACCGTAAGTAGGATGTTTGGAGGAGGGTTCCGAAGTTTAGGACGGGTTGCAGGTTAAAATTAGGAATTCAAATTTGGTAAGAAAAATTGACTAAACTTGGCGATGTAAATCTTGATGGAGGTGACCAGTTTTAACAACCCTACAAAAAAGTAAGTATTCAATTTTCTATAAAATCATCCATTTTGTTTTCTGTACAGTTCAGACAGATACCATTATTAAACCAGAAAACTTTTCTACACGTATACAGTAGTTAAATTTTGGGATTTCTTATAATTTTCAGGAAAACATTGTATACAGTTGAACCTCCCTGTGCAGACACCTCCCGTAAGCGGACACCTCCCATAATGGACACTAATTCAAAGACCCGTTTGTTCTTCCTATCTAATCAGTG
>JAOTQE010062944.1:0-18275 GCA_025631205.1 Nesometra sesokonis
TGCGTGACAAGACCGACAGACAGACAGACAGACATTTTTGAAAAGCTGTTTATAGAGACGCTTTCCGCGTCTAAAAAGACATTTAAAATTTAATCTATCATAATAAAATGTTAAGTAATGTTTTAAATTGTTATTTGATTGTGAATTTAATGAAAGCATAGTCAAATCTCCCAAAATCAACCCATGGCAAAACTAAATTTCATGAAAATACAGACTTTTTTTAGACTCCTCATAAAATGATGAAGCCAATATATAGTAAAAGGGTAAACTTGACCCTCTAAACCGAAATGTATGGATAAGGCAAACCTTTTTTTATATCATGTTTCATAAACTTTTTTTGGACAATAAGCTAAAAAGAAGCAGAAAATATAAAAATATAAAATTTTATTTTTTATTTAGCGAGTCATTACTCGAAGAAAGGGGAAAGATTTTTTCTTTTTGCAAACACAATTTCATACCGATTATTAAAACAATATTTGCATTTTTAGCAAAATATTCAGGAATTAGAGGTTTGAATTAAAGAGTCTTGTTTTTTTCTTCAAAATTTTGAATTATTTTTGTTGGGAGGTTTGCTAACAGGCCAAAAATCTAATTTTGCTTTTTAATTCCTAATTTTCTTCATCGTAGGATTTGCTAAACAAGGTAGACAAAACAGTCTTGTCTAACTGAAAAAATGAATGATCCGAAGATTGGCCAGTTTTACGTGACAGGCAGGCGTCTTGACCCCTGATGATAAATGCCAAAATTTTCTATAATTTTGTACAATGATTTTTAATCACTGTATATTCTGGATTGCTGTTCCACTTTTTCTTTTCCTTTCTTATTTCCATCTATCGTTTACCTTTTTTTTTAATTTATTTTTGAATTCTAATATTTACTTGACTATAAACCTAAACAAAATAGATAGTCTGAAATGTCTTTTTGGAGAGTTAAATAATTTACATTTAATTTAACAGGTAGTGCAAACCTTTTATAGTAAATACAAATCAAGTAATTCCCGTGTCTCCCACCGATTTTTCAAAAACATATAACAAGCCAACTGTACTATAAAACAATTCTCATTCCAATAATCTAATTAAATGTGGCTAATCCAGTGACAAAAGATAGAGCAGGTTTCACATGGTTCAACGACTAAGTTCTTGTTCCCATTGTACAACCAATGGTCCGGCGTGTTACCCAGGTGTCGCCAGGTACATATATTGAACGAAAACAAGGTGTTTAATGCCATACAATTGGATTATTAAATTTTACGATCTGTTGATCTATATTCAAATATGGTGATGTTACAACATTTTCATTAAACACTCCCAAAAATTAGCACTTTTTAAACAGCCCTTTTTTCGGGGGCGGGGTAGGGGTGGGGCGCGTTCTGGAACATTCAATCCTACCAATTTTGGCGGTAGGCAACCGGTTTTTCGAGCTGTCTATCGCTTTTGCATGGAAATCCTACCGCTTTTTAAAATTTAATACCAAAATAAAAATGTACACTATAAAAACTGCTATAAAGACACCAAAAAACACGAAAATACACAGTGAATTGGCACTAAAAGTAAGCATTTCCGGCATAAATTCACCCAATAATGGAAATCGGGGTGTAATGAGGGCATTGGTGCACTTGCTTCGCGATGGCCGACCGCCGGGACGGCATACTGATTTTGAGAGTAAAAAAGTTGGCAGGTATGAGAGAGTCCAGTTTACATACAGTATTTACAATAGTATATTTATATTGAGTTGGCATTAGTTCACTTAGTTGAACTGGTGTTAAATCAATGTGTTGTGCGCTGATTTGTGGAGACTCATTGGTCCATGGTTCGGTCGAACACCGCACCACTCTCCATGTGTTTCTGCTAATGGGTTGAAATACATGTTGATAGCACACTGTCTTTGAGTTTTAGATGAGACGTTAAGCCGTTGATCCCATGTACAACATGACTCATGTGTATGTTAAAGAATACAGTTCATGTTTCGAAAAAGAGTACTGTAGGGGAAGGTGAAGGATCTCACTGGAAGTAAGTCCAATTCGGACTTTCATGGGTTATTTTTGCTGATCACGGTGATATTCATTTATCAGGAGTGTTGGTTTTGTTTTAAAAAAGTAAATAGTATATTTTGTCTAAACTACACACTCATCTATATTTTAGTTGAAAATATTTTCAATTCTTAAAAAATATTTCACATGCTGTTTATGCGGTCTGTAAACTTTTTTTATATCAACTTGGAAATTCCAAGTTTTCCACGATTCTACCAAGAAATTTTGAATTGTCTAGTTTTTTTAATAACATAATTCAAATATTAATGATATATTTATTCATTAATGTTTATCATTATCCAACATTCAGTATTTTTTTAAATATGAAATTGATTTTGGCTGTCATCATGCCCCCCTCCCCCCCCCTTTGTGTATTTTTTTTCAAAAATTTCCTTCACAGTGGTGGGGTTAACATCACACAGTGAAGGGGTTAAGGTACCAAGGCCAGCGAAAGCGGTTCGACTAGTCAGGCATTTCCCGGACCACTGTGTACTCTTGATTTTCCTGATCAATTTTTATAATACTTCTGCTGGCCTTGGGTACCACATTATTTTAGGGTGTTTATGTTGCTCTATTCATTTTGCCATGACCTTGTTAAAATGTTTTTATGTAATCTGTTTACAAATAGCAACAAACAAATTAATTCTCAATCTTAATTCTAAAAAAATGTTTTCTTCATTTTTCAGCTGGCTATTTCACTGTGTCTAAGCATTGGATCAGCGGTTGTATGTATCTCAGTAGCCGTACCCACTATCATCAACACCATTCCTCTTATGGAGAGCCTAAGCCACTGTGTTTATCAACAATCTATAGCAGAGTGTAGATGCTATGCCATCGACAGCAAACACAATGGAACTAACGTCATAAGTATACCTGAAGGTCTGAATTCATTCATATAACCCTTTTTAATTTTAATTTCTATTCTGTTCAACAATTGGGAAATGAGGTCAGAAAATAGTATAAACATATTGATGGGTCGAGGTGCATGGTTCAAATTGTAGCCCAAACCTATTTGGAAACATTTCTCCTGCTTGTCGATTGCTAACATTTGAGATATGCACCAATAAAACCCAGTTTATACATGTTATTTAAAGTACAAATATGACACAGTAAATAATGACATCCATTTACCACAAAGTAGCGTAGACCTAGTGTTATGCCTTTGATATCGGGATCGGTATCGGAGGACTGAGAGGCTAAAGTAAAAGTCGATGACATAGATTAACAGTTTCCTTTGTCTTTATTTGATGCTCTATTTGCTGACAAGTTAATGATAATCAGACATGGGTATCAGATATGATGGGTTTATTATTATACCATCTCGATATATAACTAGTAACACAGAAACAGAAACATGTCTGTATCTGTTCACTCTCACTCCTCGTCTCTCGTTATTATTAGTTTTCTCTTATAGTACGCGCTCTAGAATTCACGTAATTAACAAGGTGCCTGGATTCTGTGTGTGCGCACCATAACAAGTTAATGTTAACTAATAATATGTGCAGTAACAAGTTACAGAATCAACAGTACAATTGGGGGTCAACGAACAATTAATATATGACACTAGGCATCCATTAACATGATGTTTTGTAGGCTTGCAGTACTACTACCAGACATAGATCATTTGTTTACTTTTTTATTATTGGACACATACCTCATTTTTAAAAAGCATTTACCTAAAGTATATTTGTCAAATTTTCAGCCATCATTAGCAGGTAGGTTGTTTACAATGTAGAAATTGAATCGGTAGTGAACCAGTAAAAAAAACGTGGCCACTAACATTTGATAGGCTTATGTCTAATTTCTTACATCATGATTTATTGTTTTTATTATGAAAGGTTAAAATATAAAGACTATTGACTGTCTAGCAGGGCTTGATTGAAACTATTAACTGGCTTACAGAGCATTTCATTTCATTTCATTTATTTCGATTTTTAACAAAATCAAGTTGCAAAGAACAGACACTTGTAGGAGGTAGACAGAATTAACAAAAAGTGAACTGAATCAACTATCTAATGTCTCTCCAACCTCCTAAAGTGTTAAACTAAATTGAAATATAGCTAAACATAAAAACGCATACAAGAAAACAATGTATATACAAAATTTAAAAATCATTATGTTAGGTGTTTGATGGCAGAAAGTGTTTGTTGAGAGAAATGGTGAAAGATGAAAGCGAAAATAAAAGACAATCTTTAACATCCAGGTAGGTTATTAAACAGACATGGAAAGGAGTTAAATATATGGTAATGAGCAGCATTAGTTCTGGATATACTATGGATAAATGTTACGTGGTTAAGATGTCGAGTGTTCTGCGAAATATACCCATCTATTGATATATCAATTTTTTAAAATAAAATCTTGGCAAAAAAATCCCAGTAAATCTAAATCTATTATCAAGGCTCATCAGGCTAAGGTGTTTCATATGGAATAGTCGTATAATTATTCAGGGTCGTGGGACTAGGAAAACATATTCTAGTAACCCTACGTTGAACTTTTTCTAAGTCCTTAATGTATTGATTCGAGGGTTGATCAAAACACCAGGAGGGCACACCATATTCCAGAACAGGAAGAACCAAACAGTTATACAATTTAATAATAAGTTTAGGGTTACTGCATCCTACAGTTCTAATTATAAATCCAATAGTTTTTGATGCCTTATTTTTAACATTAGATACATGGGCCCCCAATCAAGTTTAGATGACAATGTGACACCAAGGTACTTATATTCAAGAGTCTCACCAATGACATCAGAACCAATATTATATGGAATAATATTTAAAAGCATAGTACTATTGCCTGGCTAACAGATTTTGGCTGAAACTATTGACTGGCTAGCAGGGCATGATTGGAACTATTGACTGGATTACAGAGCATTGTACTATTGGCTGGCTAGTAGGGTATTGTACAAACTATTGACGGGCTAGCAGGGCATGGTTAAAACCAAGGAGATTTTATTAGTGAACCTATTGACTGGCTTTCAGAACATGGTTGATGCTATTGACTGACTAGCAGGATTGACACTATTGAATGTGTAGCAGGGTATGGTTTAAACTATTGAATGGCTGTTATCCAATCAAATAGACTGGAATCTAACATGTGGCATCTGACTCCTAATTAAAATGAATTAACCATATCTTTTAATTATCACTTATGAAAAAAAAATGAGCAGGTTAAAGTAACTACTGGTATAATAAAATGGTTTGACATGATTATCTTTGAAGTAAAAAGTATTTTATTGCTTCACATTATTCATAGTCAAGAAATTAATGGAGCCCTTCATAATGATGTAACTGTAATCAGCACAGTTGAAATTTATACCTCCTATAGGTACCAAGTTATATTCCTTGTTGAAGAAACATGAATAAAATATCTTGCCCAAGGACACAAACAAGTGACCTGCACGAGTTTCATACTCCCAACCTTGTGATTGGAAAGCTGAAACAACCACAGAGATCCCAAATTTCCTCAAAATTGCGGTAGTCTTCTGATTTTTTGAGTCATCTTCCGCCCTCCTCAAAAATACATTTTCTCCTGAAAATATAAGTGCCTCCCAAAAATATTTAGAGTAGGTGTAGGCATATACCTAGCAACAAAATCGGTTGTCCCTTCAAAAAATACCAGCTCTGCTCAATGTTAAATACAATTTATATAGAATAATATAAATATTTCTACATATTGTTATGTATTTTTCTGTTTTCTTTTTTTTATTGTGACGCGTCGCACATTTGCATTTATGCAAATTTGATCGACAAAGCAGCCGACATACAATCTCCTGATTTTTCACATCTCAAACTTGGGTCCACTGCAACCACCTCACCAACTGCTTTCACATGGTGCATATAATGTATTATATTTGCTACAGTTTCAACAGGGTGCTATTAAGTAATTCTTAAATTAAACATATTGTTTATGTCTTACAGGTAGTCAACAGTACACTTTTAAAGAGGTGAAAAGTTGTGATGCAGTTGAGCGGACATTAAAGGACATTGTTTTTACTGAATGTGTCATTTACTGTTTTGGAGCATTTGCTTGTGTTGTAGCTACTGTTCTCACATCATTACTATTCTGTCATGGAAGGAAATCTAACAAAAGTCCGGTATGTACATGAGATTATAACTCCATTCAGATTATCACATTTTTCACAAAAAAATTTGATATGCCTATGTATGCGAGTTGTATGGCCGTTAAGGCAGGGGAACCGCGAACCACGGCAAAACAACTGCATGGATTTGAGACATGCTCTCACCATGATTCTTGTGGTGGAAAAAATTTTCTCAGATAAGGGCTATAAACCGTAGGCCTAGTGTACATAAACAGCTTTTGAGCACTATAAACGACCTAGTACATCTTTTGAGACAAGTAGGAGGTTACTTCAGTGTCCTGGTCCACACATAATCCCTGGCGTAGACAGACGAAAGAGCGCAAGTGCAAGCTAGTACTTGCTGCATAAAATGACGAGACTCTTAGCGGATTAGAAAGTCACACGTATGTGTAACGTCTAGACCACAACGCATTGAAACTATTCAATATAAGGTGCTATATAAATCAAATTTGTTTACTTTATTATATGCTTATGATCCTTCTTATCGTGTCCATATATATATAACTTAAATTTTGCCCAGCCATAGCTAGACACACTTGTTTGCCTTCATGTTGTATCGTGTGAGGTCTGTCATAGTGTGTGCACACATCCTCTAATAGTTTACACTACAGGAGATGTTGCATGGTTTGTGGCTCAATCCCACAGTCACAAATTGTAGGGATGGATGAATATCCCCGGTTCTGTAATGTGACTTTGTAGAGGCCGACATAAATTCTAAGTCTATTAAGACACTTTCATGTGGTCCAGTTGTTATCGGCTCCAGGAGGAAGGTCTTCATCTGATGGCAATTTCATTATCATGTTGATGTCATATTATAACAATACTGTGACATATCATCTATATTTGGGTATATTGAGTTGCATTTAGCTTAGTCAGCTAAACTACTGGTAGTCACTGTTGTGAGCTGAACCATGGAGTCTCACTCATCCCTGGTTTAAAATCGCTATTCCTTGTCCATTTCAGTTGGAGTGTCGAAATGCAAGTTAATAGTGCACTGCCTTTTAGATGAGAAGTTAAGCTGCTGTTACTGTGTGCAACATGGGGTCATGTTCGCGTTAAAATCACAGTACATTTTTTAAATTGTATCCCAGTAACCTACAGGTAGCCCATTACCACCAAAGGGACCCCGTTTTGCACAGCAGTGTCTGGGTTGTTTCAGAATTTGTCATTTGATATTGTCTATACATGTAATGAGAACCAAAGCCCAATGTATAACCTATAAATTTTTAAATAGAAGACACACCTTGTCAAACCTTTTTCAAAGGGGTGTTTTTCTTTATAATACCAGTTTATTTTTTTATTGTATCTTTTTTGCAGGTACAGCATATAAATAATGATGCTTTTGAAAACCCAAACAGCCATCGTTTTCACTACAACAGCGGAAACAGGCTATTTTTGCATGGTAGGTGTACAATGTAGTGTTCTATATAATTATATGGAACAGTAAATGCTGTTGAGCTAACAGTCACATATGTTTAATATTTTGGGATTGAGTTTAGATCCTTCATGTCCCTATAAGCATCATGAACAGAACTGTATTTTTGGGATATGAATTCCATGGAAAACTATTATAACATACCTTATGGATGTATCTCATAAAAAAGAGTTCAGGTCATGCTGTTACAATTTTCACATTCAGATTTAATTAACGCAACTAACTAAAAAGCCAGGCCTATACCCATGCAAAGTTTAAATCCAAAACTAGGTCTAGACGATTTCTTTGATAATTCCCCATTGCTAAGGTAATAGGCTATAGATCATTTTCACGCGGATGCCGCTCTCCACAGTAAGCACTGTTTTTTGACTTGGCACACGCATGCACATAGCTTGCCGTTGTTTACTATAGTTAGGCTATTCACAGAATCAAAGCTAATACATATTCATCCATTTTATTTTTAGGATCCATCCAAAAACAAAAATTCTCTTCTTATTTTGCACTTTTTTATGCTTGAAAGTAATAAAATAACATAAATGGTAGATCAGTATTATACTTTTAGATTTGAATACAGTATATTCAGATTTAGAATGTGTTAATTTTATGAGACATGAAATGAATAGGCCTTTAAGCTCAGTCCAGACTATCAAATTTATTTGACAAAAACAAAATTCACATGCCCATATATGGTCATGATGATGTCATTGTCATACCATGACCATACATAGAAATATCATTACCATATGTAATATATGGTAATATATATTGATATGATCAAAGTTTTTTGTCAAATAAGTTTGATAGTCTGGACTGAACGTTAAGCCCAGTGCACTCTTGAGGAAGATTGCTGAGCAAATGGCCATGCATGGTGCTTAATTTAGCAACATATTTTTTTTGAACACTTAGAGCAAAATGCTTACAAACATAGATATAGGTAGTTAACAGAGTTAACACTGTAATAACTATCACATACCAACCGTGCTACCTATCTATAATATCCTATTATAACCAAGACCCATAAATCTCTCAATTAACCTCCCAAGGGAACTTACCAAGAATGAGGTCAACAATACCCTACAATAGGAAAATACAGCCATTAATAGACATTTAGAATAATTAGAACTGACACCATGACAATCAATTACTTATTGGCTTAAGGTATCAATAACATCAACAAATATGCTACCTAGTAACTAGGTAGTTCTCTGTGGTTCTAGGTAGATTTTCCTAGTAATTTAACATGGTAGACCCACCTTCATTGAGGGTGTTATTTTTTTCAAAGGGTAGAGCTTTGACCTGTTTTATTGGTGAAGGTAGTTGAATCAGCATGCTTCAGTTCAGACATACACGTGCACCACTAATGTCCAAAATTATCAAACACGACCAAACACTGCCTCGTGTAGCATTCTGCTTACCTAAATATTTCTTGCACACTGCGAGCTAAATGCCACGAGTGACAATTTTGTTTTGTTTTTTTCGACGTACATCTAGGCTGATTGGAATTTAACTTCAAACTTCATGACTTTTTTTCTCTCAAGTCTCTGCATGTTTTTGTGTATAATTCACCCAGGTTGGAATTCTACAACTGATTTTAAAGGTTGATAATTGCTCAACCATCACAAAAACGTGCAATTTTTGTACAGGTTTCTGTAATTCATATATCTGATGACATATTTTCAGTTCATTGTAAAAAGAAATAATAGACCATTTTTTTTTAAATTTCCTATTTTACGCGACCTATTTTATGTATGTGCTAATTTTCAAGTCATTCACAAAATGGCCTCATGTCCACAAAATAACCCAAAGAATTAAGGGTAAGCCCTATTTTTTTTATAAGCGCCTTTTCTAATTTAAATAAGTGCTCCTTTAATTTTAAGCAAACCTCCTTTAAAGTCTTGCATGATTTGTGGAAGGAGTTGGTGCAGCGGTTGTGTTTCAGACTTTCAGTCATGAGGTTGGTGGTTCGAGGCTTACTCTGGCTGGTTGTTTGTGTTCCTAGGCAAGACACTTTATCCACATTGCCGCTCTATATCCAGGAGTATAAGTGAGTACCTGGGAGGTACAAATGCCATATGCGCTGATTACGGCTGCAATATTATGGACTGGATTGTGTTTCATAGGTGTTTGACTGGGGGTAATAATTTTAAAGCGCTTAGATGCCTTGGCAATAAGTGCTACATAAATGTCACATTATTATTAACCTTGATTCACCAAGCAATAAATCTATCCTAAATGCTTCCTCTATAAAAAAAAAATGTTCCATCACCATCCAGGCAAAACAACCAGTTGTAAGCATGCAGTGTTTACCTTTCCTACGCTCGCGCTAGGGTCAATTTTTTTCTTAGCCAAACTGGCTAAAGGTTGCGAATTTTTTAAGCCAGATTATAATTTCTTTAGCCAAATTCTTAAAAATTATAAAAGTGGCTGCAAAATGGACAGTGAATGGGTAGAGTGAGCAGTGAGCATAGCTTTCTAATTAATAGTCAAAGTTGAACATTCATAATATTATTTTATTTAAAAAAATATGTTTATTTAAAATAATACATAAATATACATTGTAATTTTTAAATTTTTACAGGACCCGGCCAGACATACATTGTTGGACTTCATAATCGTGAAGACCAAGATCGCAGTGCACTTATCAATTCTGAGGTTGTTCCTACTGAAGAAAGAACAAACCCAGTTACAACAACCACTAACACGACCACAACAGCACGGAGCTCACTCTCATTACCAAGCTACTATCAAAGTCGTCTTGCTCCACAACGTACCGCCCCCGTCAGAAGATCTTCCAGTTCATCTTCTGCAGCCCTGCCGCGTCCTGTCGTTACAACCTCACGGCATCACTCCATAAGTGCTGCAGATAACGTAGGTTCAGCTACACGCAGTACAAGGCCAGGCCGGCCGCCGCCTCTTGTTCGTGGGGGGTTCATGCAGAGTCATCCTGATGGTAGAGCAGTACCAGTTTATACAATTCCAGGCTCAAATCAAGCATACATCTCTTTAAACGACCTGCCATCGTTGCAGATGCCCAATATGGACAATGTGCCTGCATATGTGCCACGAGCCTCGTCTTTAAGCACTATGCAAAGCCCATATCCCAGTGAACAGCCACCTCCTTACAGCCCTTCTGCCGATTATCCAACAGATGAAGCACCTCCATTTCCTACACCAGCTCTTACAACCGTGAATGAATTATCGGAGTCTGCGCAATCTTCTCCGGTACGGAGTGTACCAGATGTAGTAAACACCGCTATCGCTGTTGATACTTCTGAAGTCCAAAGTTCACCAGATGTTACTGTAAACAATGTCAATATTGAGGTTCCACTCAATGATACTTGTGACACTCAAGAGACATTTAATGAATCTCTTTTTAATGACAATGTTACATTCAGCTCAGGCACAAATCAAAGTCCCAGGAGTTTTCGCGATATAACAGATATAGTACTGAACTCAAATACATCTGAAAATGATGATTATGATCTTAATAATGACACTGAACATGTACAAACTGAAATAAACACAAATAACTTGAGTAAGACAGAAAATACATTGACTCCCGAGTCACTGCATAGATGGAACCGTGGGACAAGCTCAAGAGAGAGTCTGTCGGCATCTTTGGCGTCGCTACCATCTGATAACAGAGCAGAAACAAATACTAGGTCATCTTTTGATATTATAGCCGATTTTTCAAGAAATCAAGCTGAGTCGATAGAAAACATCGCCAATAAATCTGTACCAAAAGGAGCGAGACCTAAAGTTAAGCCTAAACCTGGAAGACAAAGGAGGCGAAAAAAGGGGAGTGCTGTAAGAGCTTCAAGTACTTCTCGGGTTCCTGATGGAGATAATATGTCAAATTTAAACAATAATCATTTCATTGTTGACCATAGCGATATTGATGACACAAACTATCGAAGTAGAACAAAGTCTATGCCAAATTTATCAAATCCACCCTCTGTTGTTGATGGTAATGAAGGCTTTGAAAGAACTTCTGATGATCTTACTGAAAGATCAGAAAGGTCTAAACATGGTAGGGAACTTCCAATTCCTTGGGCATTCGATGTTGGTACTGTTGATGGTAGACGTAGTAAAAAATATAAAAATCGTAACACGACTGCATTTTATGATCTAATAGAACGGGCAAATAAATATGAACGTAGAGAAACTGAGAAACCTCCGCAGAGTAGGCGCAGCAGACAAGAGCATAAAAAGCGCAATAGAGATTCGCAGGAACACTCTGGATATAATCCGAACCACACAAATCCTCGACAAAAAGCAAAAATCAGAACAGATCTGCCAGCAAGCAGTGCGTGGGGGCCAAAAAAGAACATTCCGTCCATTTCAGGACGAGCTATTAAGTCTGAAAACAGACCACAACTCAAGAAAACTCAATCCATCGATTCACAAGTAGCTGGTTTATCGTCATCTAGCAATGAAAGCTTAACAGGTGTTATTAGTCTTGTTGCCAAGACATCAACGTCCTCAACTCGAGCAAGAAAAAAACGTGAAATGCAAGAAGCACAATCAATCACAGGGATGGTAGATACTAGAGTATGAAACTGCTGAAGTGACAATCGTAAATGAACAAGAATACCATTTGTAAAATTGTATTTTTATAAAATCCTGAAATACCACATAATGGAGTAAGAATGTTTTTTAAAAACAATTTTATACTTTTTATGTACTAAGCATAGGTAAAGCTTGTGTCTACAGATCAGGGGAGTTTAAATTTTAGTACATTCATTTGAGAAAACCTTGAATCATTTTTTACAGTACTGTACAGTAAGTCGAGATGTTTTTACCGAGGTTTTTAATAGTGGATTGCATATGGTTTTAATATATTATGGTAGCTTTTTACTTTTATTTGCTTTTGTATTTTTGTCTTCCACTTTTAATTGAAAGTGGTTGATGCTCAGTCAGATAAGTTTTTTAATGTTAACTTCAATTTTAATAATAACAATAATAATGATAATAAGACATTTGTAATACACAGATTCAAGTGAACAAGTAATCCAGTTTGAATTCATTCCATAAACAAAACCTTTTTCAATTTTTTCTTAAAAGAAAAAACTAAATTTGAACACTGTCAAACATAAAGAGGTAACATTATTCCAAAGATACGGTACCTGGACAAATAAAGAACGCTAACCATAATTTTTAAGCTTGTGCCTAATGGAGGGGCCTACAAGGAGATACTTATCAGCAGAATGTAGGACACGATTGGGCAGAGGCCGTTACATTCTTTAATAAATACAGGTTTCTAGTGCGTTTTGTGTAAAATGCAAACTATTGTTCATTACAGTTGACCTTCTCATTTACATACCCCTCGGTCTGGAAGGTGTTTGTAAATGGGATTGTTCGTAAATGAGAAGGTTCATGAAAATTGGCAGTGATAAAATGAGAATTGTAAAAGGCTTCTTTTTGTTTATTTTGTTATCTTGTTAGTTGCTATGTTCTGCTTGAATGAACAAGGTAAAGAAATTGTATAAACAAAAGAAATAGCATCAAAACATTATCGAATAATTACATCATTAGTCATTATTTTAATGTCGTAATTGTCCGAAAAGCGTTTGTAAAACAGAAAGTTCGTAAATGAGAAGTTTGTAAATGAAAGGCTTGGCTGTACATTACATGGGGTACTGTACACACTTGAAGGTTACCCATAGATGTTTTAATGGCTAGATAGTGAACTATCATAGAATACATAGCCCAAATTGCAGTATCATGGAAACGCCTACTATTGAATGATATGTCCAAATCCAACCAATCTAATCATGTTACGTTTTAACGCTGTTGCTACGACGAGATTGTGCATCATAAGTTTCAAATTTATTAATAAATCGAAGTTAATTTAATCCAAATACAAAGACATTTACAGCATAAAATATATGTAACTTGTGCCAAAAGAATGTTAAAAATACAATAATTATAAAGCAGTTATTATTATTATTATTAAATTTACATGTTTGTAATGAAGGCTGACAACCATCAATAGTAGGCTTCTACAGGGGATTGCAATTCTACAGTGTTCGGTTCCCTGTCTATGTTAGGTTCCCCAGGAACCTCCCGGGCTACGGGCCTGCCTTAAAATTTTGTGCACACAGCGAGCTAAATACCACGAGTGACAATTTTGTTTTGTTTTTTTCGACATACATCTAGGCTGATGGAATTTAACTTTCAAACTTTATGACTTTTTTTCTCTCAAGTCTCCGCATGTTTTGATGTATAATTCACCCAGGTACAACTGGTTTTAAAGGTTGATAATTGCTCAACCATCACAAAAATCTGCAAATTTTGAACAGGCTTCTGTAATTCATTTATCCGATGACATGTTTTTAATTAATTGTAAAAAGAAATAATAGACCAATTTTTGTTTTAATTCCTATTTTATGCAAGAAAGTATAATGCATACTCCAAGCAATGAGATACATGCCATCACGACAGGATTCAATATTTCGACATAAATTATGTCATCATCAGGAATCATCATCATCAACTGACCCCTAAAGTGTTTATAATAAAATTTATGTACTCTTTTTTTTTCAAGATTAATTAAAATAAAAATTGTATTAAAAATGTTTCTTTAGACCTAATTTGATCTCAACAATGTACATTTTTGGTGAGACCTCACATATACATTCAACAAAAAGCAAATTTCATGCAAATTTCAGCAAATTACCACCTAATAGACACAAATTAAAAATAAAATTTAATTAGTAACTTACTTATTTGAATTTTGAAGTAGTCTGGAATACTTTAACTTGACAATAGAATTTAGTGTGTACTAGTATTTAATAATAGTTTTCCTCTAATTTATACCAATATGTCGAATTTTTATTTTTCAACCATGAGAATATTTTGTGGCAAGCCCTCACAGCTGCTTGATTTATCAAAATAAAATTGTGGTCATATTTAAAGAAATACAATTTAACCATGTTTACAGGTTTTTGTATATCCATATGAAATTATTTTATGCAACATGTTTAGATGATGTGTATTTTTTACTTATATCAAATCATTAAATAGTTGCCTAATAGTAACACAGTACTGAAACATTTCCTGAAGGATAAACTGTACATAAACATATAATATATACTGGTAGAAGGTTGCATGCCAAAATAACAATTAATAAAGTATATAAAGTTTTCAGTACAACATCTAAAAAAAATATTGATTTTGATGTTTTCAATGGCAGATCAATGATTCAGCAAA
This sequence comes from Nesometra sesokonis, assembly GCA_025631205.1. NCBI lineage: Eukaryota > Metazoa > Echinodermata > Crinoidea > Comatulida > Antedonidae > Nesometra > Nesometra sesokonis. The sequence goes on from JAOTQE010062944.1 coordinate 14,779, forward strand.
AGGGATTTGGGGGTGAGAGATAGGAAACTATTTCTTATCAAGGTGGGCGTGTCTCCATTTTAAATTTGACAAGCAAAAAAAGAAGGGTTATTTGCCCTGTTTTGTGTGTTTTTAGCCCTCATTTTCATTTTTGGGTTCATCATTTATTTCACAAATACACAGATTATGCTGCAAACTTTATATATTTAATTTATTCTTGGTATTAATACACTACACGTTGGTGGTTCATTCCACATTGTATAGGTTTGAGATAATAGCCAAGGCATTGAATACAAAATACAAAATATGCTGGAGTAGACCTACAATATTTGCACTTTAAACATTTTCTTATGTTCATATTCAATTTTATTTATCCAAAATACATTTTGCAATATCTGTATGGAGCCGTCCATTTTGTACCATTTTGCTTTTAGCGTTTTTTTCTATTGTTATTCTTAAAAACTTATGTTTGCATGCAGTGTTATAACATGTTTTCAGTAATTAGTATTCCAATAGAACTGTCCATTTTCTATAGTTTATTTATGATATAATGCCTTTCCGTTATGTTATTTGATCTTGATACAATATGTTTGTCTAAAGTGTTAAAGATAGTATTGCCATAGTACCGTCCATCCTTATGTTTTGCTGTGTAACCAGGGAGTTGCTAATTAACAACTCCCTGGTTTAACTAATAGTATTTATAATTTCGTATATTTGTGTGTTTGATATGATTATAAGATCATGTATTAATAATTTATACCATCCATGTTTGTATATAAATTATTCTTGTTTACAGAGTACATGTATTAAAGAGCCACAACAACGTTTATATTAATATTTATACAGTATAGCCATGGTGTGAGGGTACTTGGCACAGCGCTTAAAGTTCAGATTCCCAGTCGACATTTCATGAATTTGAGACTCACGCATGTGAGTTGCTTTGTCCTTGGGCAGTGGCGGCGCCAGAAATTCCACGACGGATCCCCGACGAGTTGGGCAAGTTTAATTTTTAGGTGGGTGTGTCCCCGGTTTTCAGTCTGACGAGCAACAAAAAAAAACGTTATTTGCGTGCCACTTTTTTTTAAACCCGTTCTGGTGCTGGGGCATCGTCTGTTCCTTGACATTACCCTACGAAGCCCCCGACAAAACCTTAATTTTCTCCCCGACTGGCGGGGGAGCTCTAGCCCCCGTAGCGCCGCCACTGTCCATTGGGTTAGAGGATTTACTTGTATATCCATGGTTATACCATACAGGTATTAACATGGCTACTGTGTATACCTTGTTCGAAAACTGATTTGTAGATCATATTTTTTAAATCACCTTAAAATAACTGTTCATTCCAGATTTGTGTGTACAAAGAGTGCAATTCATTTTTTATTAGAAAAAATATAACTTGATATTCTTGGTTTTATTTTTATTTACTATATTCTGTATAGGCCTAATAAAAACTATAGAACACGGCAATCAATGACTAAAAGGTATACAAATATTATAATAGTATAAATATATGAAGGGACTTAATCATAGTGAACAGTATACTATATTTTAGTAATTTGTATTCTTACCTGTATTTTCAACTTGCAAGCCATATTTTCAGTAAATAGTTGAATTTAAAAAATAAAATTAACACGTTCGCGTAAGCTAGATAGCTTCGATGAGGCAGATTCTCCCTGGTGCACTGTTAAGTGGCCAAAAAAATGTGCAAATAATATTATGCCATGTCAAAAGTGTTGTGGGGGGAACCCGGTGTCCCCCCCCCCGGCCCGCACTAATCAATTATAGAATATCATTGATAATCTACAATAATGTATTCTTCTCTGTAACCCTTTATATTTGGGGTAAGGCATGGCAAAATCGTTAAGTTGTCGCACAGTGTGTTATTGAAAAATAATGGAAATAATATTAAAATACGGTAAATTCAAAGAAAAAATTGTGTATATTTAGTTTCAAAACTGCAGTTATAGATGTCCGAATTTGACAATTGACCCCTTCTTGTTAAAGCTTACAACGTGTGTGGTTTTCATATTAACTTCTATTTTTCGATTTCTACAACATGCCCTATTTTGCTATTTGTATTAGTATTACTGGAACAACAGCACTATAGACAATGGTATCTTAATCAGTTATACCATGTAGGAAAGAATTTGAATCTGTTTCTTTTCTCTATGGTTATACCGATGCCTACATATTATTCCAATTTTTCTTTCACATTCTCACGCTTTTTATGTTGTTGTGCAATGTTTCTGTTATAATTTCATATTTTAATAAATTTATGACCTGAGGCGCTTCAAATTCTTAGAAAAATAAATTTAGCCAAAAATTGTTTGTGTCGTGAATGCTCCATGTTGTTGTCAAGTAAGACAATCATCTGTTGATTGTTGAATTCATTTTGACGGTCATTATCATCAGTTATTACTTATCATTACTTAAAACATAATCATCATCATCGTCATCATCATCATCATCATCATGATAATCGTCGTCGTCGCCATCACAATCGGCATTACAGTCAATTATTATCGTCATCATAATAATCATTATCGTCGTTTGTATTTATCATGATCATCGTTATCACCATCACAATCATTACCATCGCCATATCTTCTCACATCGTCGTCATCATCATCATATCATTATCATCGTCCTCTTCATTGTTATCATATCATCATTATCATCTTCACCTCCACCATCATCATCATCATCATCATCCTCGGCGGCGGATAGTGAAGGTGTGTTGGGGGGAGGGGGTGCGTGTTCGTATCTTTGACATACCGAGCGGGCCTGGTTTTAGGTTTGGTTTTTGACAAGCAAGAAAAGAGTTGGCACCATTTTTTAGTGTTTTGGTGCCATGTTGACGTTACGCCTGTCTATGATGTCTATAATTTATTTTGTGGTCAATTTTAGGGCCTGCGCATCTAATATAAGGGCGTTCAATTTGGCGATAACACCCCCCCCCCAATCATCCCCTCATCATTATCATAATCATCGTCAATATATCACTATAATCATTGTGGTTGTCGTACTTTTGCAAGACCCGGTTTGAATTTGACAAGTTTACGTCCATACGTTACTAGTCCGATGATGTCTATCGTCATAATCTTAATCATCATTACTATTACCACTAGTAAATCTTCATAATCAACATAATTTCCATTATCATCACCATCCTCCATCATCATCATCATATACACATACATCAACAGTCGGCCTTTCTCAATTTTTTTTCGATGACGTCAATTATCATTAAAACATCAAATGAAAACGATCATTTTTTTCAGTAGGCCTATGTCTCAATTGCGCACTGTGCATGCATTGATAAATTTGAACAGAATATACAGTTTAGGCTAGCCCAACTTGTTTTTAAATTAATTTATTTATAAGCTAGATATAAGAAATACACAAACGGTCCATGACCAGTGGCGGATCCAGGAACCACCGAAAGGGGGTCACACTTTTCCACTCCGGGTGGGCGTGGTTGGCAATTTTTTTCTGACGAGCAAAAAAAAAAAGGAAAAAGG
>JAOTQE010062955.1:0-18271 GCA_025631205.1 Nesometra sesokonis
AATACTAGTGGTTCCCACTAGGACGCAACATATTTGACGCGCGGTGTAGCTGCGCTCGACGCTAACGCGTCTAAATTACTCTAGTGGGAACCAAGCTTTAAGAATAAATTATCAACACCCCCGAAACCAACCTTGTAGAGAAATTATCCATGAAAAAGAATTGATTCCACTCATTGGTAGTGACTTTGGAGTGATTATTCAACTTCAAGTTCACGTAAGGAAGCATATTTGAAGCCATGAGATACAAGCCTTCGTGACAAGATTCGATGTTTTGAATGATTATTCATCAACTTATTTTGACCCCCGTACACACCTTTAAACACCCTTTTTTTACTTCTTACCTTTTCTACTTTTTTTTCTTCTGTATATTTTGTAATAACTAATTTATGTACAGTATTGTTTATGTTGTGTGTAGAGAAACAAAGAAACAAACAATTATTCCTGAAGATGACTTAATCTCTGTCGAAATATTGAATTCTGTCACGATTGCGTTTATTCCATTGCTTAGAGTATATATTATACTTTCTTAATTGAAGTTGATTTGTGGACCTTTCGGATATGTAAGACATAAGGGGATTTGACGACACTCATAGATTTCAATAAACACATTTTAAAAACTGTATGGCGTATTCAAAATACTGTTTTCTGATTGGACGACAACAAAATTCCGTTTGATGAAGACATAATACAGGCCGCGTTTGTATTTTTACATATAAGGGATTTGGACACCCTTGATTTCAATGGACACATTTTGAAAATTGTATTACGTCATCACACCATAGTTCAAGTGATAACTCTTGATCGTAAACTTCCCTCTTCCTTTACATAATGATGCCATTTTTCTGAAAAATGTAACATCATATAACCAATGATAATTATAGTGATAAAGTAATAATATTTGTCTGTATCTGACAATAGCAAAAGATATACTTTGAACGTGCTGTTAAGTTAATGAGAACTAACTATAAGAAAAAGAAATACCAATAGGCCTATATCGTGCTGATGTATGGATGAGGATTTTACTAGCATTAGTTTTTAGCTTAAATATATCTGAAATGTGATCATGTAAACCAGTATGTTGATTTAAATATGGTCTGACAGGAACACATAATGTATTTAGTTATAGTGAATATAGTAAAGCATCTTATGAAAATATCTTAACTTGATTCTAATGCCAATTGTTAACATATCGCACGAGTCCAACATTAGTGGTAAAACTAACAGGAGGGGCGGATCCAGCTGAACTGGAAAGAGGGGATCCTATGCCAAGTTGGAAGAGCGCATGTATGAGGTTTTAACAGGAAAATGAAAAAAAAAAAATAGGCATGTGTCGAGGGCCCGCCTAGGGCCCGGGGAAACTTTTTTCTCTGCAGATGCTCTCTGGTGCACTTTTAGTGTCCCAATATTGTGCAAAAAGTATATACTGTATTTTTGTTTGGTTTCAAAAGGGGAGCTCGGGTGCGGTGTTTTAGTGTTTACATATGCCATGTATATATTTTTCAGTAAATTTTGGCCGTTTCCAACCAAAAAAACCCAAAAAACAACAGTATTTTGATAATGTTATAAAGTTTTTAAAATGTTTCCATTGAATTTCAGGGATGTTGAAATCCTTTATATGTCAAAATACAAAATTGGCATGGATTATTTCTTCATCAAACGGAATATTGGCCTCGTCTAATAAAAAAAGCAGTATTTTGATGACGTCATATAGTTTTGAAATTATGTCTATTCTATTCTACGGGTGTCCAAACGCCTCACATGTTGAAATACAAATGTGACATGCATTGTGTCTTCATAAAATCGAATTTTTGGCCTCGTTTAATCAGAGAGAAGTATTTTATGACGTCATGCAATTTTGAAAATGTGTTCATTGAAATTCAAAACCTATTATATACTTAAATACAAATGTATGTTTGTTTGTAACGTCCAATCAGAGCGTTTTGAATGAATATTTTGAGCATTTTGAAAGAGTTTATATTTTGGAATACTTTTAATTTATTCTGACCCACTGTGCGCCGCCACCAGGATAGAAATTACCGCCACGGCTCCGCTTTTTTGACTTAACCCTGATCTCAGTCATGCGCAGTTAAAACCATGAAAGGGATTATTGAGGAGCACCTTGAAGTGTAGAGATACTTGGACGAATTTAAAAATAGTACAGTTTATATATCAAATTGAAAACGAAATAACATATGCAATTTGAGTCCAAAATCAATGAATACGAATCCAGTAAAATTGTAAAATTCGATTAAAAAAACTGTTCGTGTTCGTGACAAATTTCTGTCGGGTCCACGGGGAAGATGCAATGTAAGTAATTTAGATTTGCTATTTATAGAATGAGTTATATTTACAATCGCAAGATACCAAATATGTTATAGAAATAGGACTAAGAAAGACGATGGCCCACAAAGAAAACACTGCAAGCAAATAGAAAGTGAAAACTTGATGGAAATTCTAAAAAAAAACAAATCCAAAAAATAAAGAAATGCTGTAAATAAGGTTTCGAAATGTTCGTAATTTCTTGCTAGCCAAGTGGGTAAAGCGCTTGACTGGTAAAACGCATGAAGTGTGAAACGCTTGACTTGTCAAGTGGTGTGAAATACACGGATTCAGTTCCCCATACCGATAGTTTCTTTAATGAAAAAAAATAGCGCCTTCGTATTTCTGCTGAAACACAGTTTTATTGCCAAGCATTGTTGACCGAACGGGTAAAACGCTTGACTTGTAACGTGAAGTAAAATTACAGGGTTTATTCCACCATCACGGCATATTTTTTTATTTAAAACAAAAACTTTCTGACCTTCCCGAACATAACCAAAAAAAGGATACTTGCTTAGTTAATCAGATGGGTACTCTAGAGCTCCGTCTAGCCCCTGCCAAAAAAAAAAACGCTGAAAAAATATATGTTTCTGTTTTTTTTTAATCATTTTGTTTGTTTGCAGCCCTTATTACCCTCGCCCCACTGAAGTGGGATGAGGGTATTGCAATGAGCTGCGTCTGTCTGTCTGTATGCGTATGTGTGTTTCTGCCTGCATCCATATCTCGAAAACTATTGGGCCGATTTACTTCAAATTTTCATACAATACCAGGACCAACTGTATCTAGGTCCTCCCAAAGTTTGGTGCTGATCCGCCTTAGCACATGAATTCTGGATTTTAATCTATATGATTTTGTGTCCACTGCCCTCTCTTAAGTGACAAAAATACAGTAGATACTAAACAAGCCTGCCAGTTACTGATATACTCTGGTCCTATCTGTTAGCTATTATCATCCCAACATAACTTTTCTTGATCCTGATTAGAGTATGTAGTATGTTATTCTGTGTACCTAATACCTCCCTGGCCTGATCATTAGTAGTTCTCAAAGTGAAAGTAGGAAAAGAGTGAAAAGTATATGGCTTTGGGCTGTGCACAAATAAACACACCAACTAACAACACAGGATGGAAAAAACCTCCTTCAAAACATAGGCGAGGGTGTAATCGTTTTCGGTTACTTTGTCTTGTTTTTGTTTGCAATGTACCCCTTGTGGGCTATTGTATTTCTATAACATCATCCTATTTCAACGTATTTGATATCTTGCGATTTTATTATCACCTCATCATATTTTAAAGCAAAATTACATCAGTATAACTGTCTTCTTTTCTGAAACCGCTCCGAAGTTTAATACGACCATATTAAATAAATAATTACTATAAAAATATTCAATATTAGATGGTTAAAGCTTTATACTATTAATCTTATATAGGCTAGCTATTTTCAGGTTTGGCAATGGTGGGATTAGATATTGAAATATTCGCTCGAGAAATACACCAAAACGATATAATCACTAACAACGGGAAAAACTTCGTATCTCCGAATATGCCAATTATTCTAATAAATATATTCTGCTTTCACATATAAGGCTAATATAGTAGCGGGATGATCAATTGACTTTGAAATATAACATTTAAATCCATTTAACCTTAAGGCTATGGCGAGTAATGAGACTTGAGACATTTGGGAATATGGTCGAATAAGAAATTCTCTTGAATGTGTGATTGATAAATATAAATTTAAGGTTTTCCGTGTCTATCGGGATGCATGTTATGATGATACTTCTTCCGACGATTTACTGCCTCAAGTCCTAACTTATATTCACTTCATTAGTTTTGATCATTAATTTTATCAATGACATTACGAAGAGATGTAAACTGTTACGCGCGCGTGCAAAGGTCCCGCGTAAAGACAAACAACAGACGTTTGTATTTGTTATCTCTACACGCGCGCGTTTTGCATCTCTTTACGTACATCTCTGTACGTGCGCATAACAGTTATTGCCTATATGTGGTAACAATTTTAATTGTTAAAATTTTAATTTTAATTGTTAGAGGCCTACTTAAAAGTAGGCCTCCTAGACCTAGCTGTTTTGTATGACGTCATTTTCCTTTGTCATGACGACAATAACAGCAACAACAATTACAAATAAAACGAAACGACAACGACAAACGACCATCAACCACAACAACCACCACAAGAACAACAAAGACAACAGCAACCACAACCAACAACAACAACCACAACCACAGCCCAGGGAGCATTTAAAAGCTGTCCCCTACGCAAAAATAACCACAACAAAAGCAACAACCAACAACTATTAACCAACCACAAAAACAACCACAGCAACAACAACAAAAGCAACGAAGTTTTGATGGAATCAAGAGGGTCGATTTGAGTTGAAAATTGAAGGGGGAAAAGACAAGAAGTTTCATTGGCGGCGCGCGCAACCAGGAGGTTTCGGGTGGGTGTGGTTCCCGGTTTGGTTTTGACAAGCAAAACAAAAACGTCATTTCTCCGTTTGTATGTCCTTTTATCTATTTTTGGGTAAATTATACAACATTTTTGTTGGTAAAAAGATGAGAGGCTTACCGCTTTTTTCAACTTTTACATTTTTTCATACATTTACAAAAAAATTTGGGGGACAATTGATATCATGTTCCCCCACATTAAACAAATCTGGGGGAGTTTCCCCCTGTCCCCCCCCCCCCCACAAATCGACGCCCATGCATGGAAGGCGTTTCGATGCTAAAACCTATAAATTACCACGATTATGGCAACGAACATTTTATCTATCATTAAAATCATGGTATTTTTTTTATCAGCCTAAGGCTCCACTTCGTTGCAAGAACGGAAACCATAAAAACACTTAAAATAGGCTCAAAGAGTAAAATAACGTTTTTTCGCTTGTTTAAATCCGAAGATATGCGCCGCTGGGAAATCATTCGGACTTTCGCCATGTAAATCCTGGGTACGGCCATGAAAAAAAAATCAATATAAATGTGTACAATTCTTTACATTATATAAAGGGGGAGACAATATAAAATAGCATTAGTGCATCGCACTATTTTATCTTTTTCAGTTTTACTACAAAATACGCAGTTTATGCAATGAAATGGGACAATAGGCCTAGTACAATGTACAAAGCGATGGGAAATTCGACAACGGATCCCTCACTTGCAAAATAGAATTAATTTACCATATAGTTTAGCTTAGTGCATTGTATGTCGTCTATGAGATATTTAAAAATTCTTGACATCTTTCCGAAATATCGGACGTAGCAAATTACATTTTTTTAAACGATTCAACAGTTATTAGATAATCTAAATTAAACGAATTAGGTTAATAGATCTTGGCACTTCTACACCCATGGATCAAATATTTACAATTTTTCTAATAAAAAAGGTAGGCCAGGTTATAAAAGTGAGGTTGGCAATCGATCTTTCCTACCTTTGATCACGAAATATAAATGTGTATATGTTGATATAAAGCAAAATGATAAATTGCTACACCAATCAAACATGTCGTTAAAATCGAAAGCCTAAAGTTATCGAATAAATCAGATTTTATGTCGTTCATGTTCTTTTATTTATGCCCTTTTATCATTCAGAAATTGCTTTCGAAAATTGGCAAGCGATATCATTTTGATTCTAAAGAGGAAGATAACGAAACAGGTAAGGTGATTGTACAGGCAGTAGCAAACTTCCAAACCGACATGGTTGGGGCTCTTCGGAAGATTAACAATAATATACTGGATGTGCAGACCATACTTGGAAATTCAGAGAAGGGCTCGGACGAGATGGATGGAAATTTAATGCGGGCGTTAAGGCTCTCAACCGCCGATAGTATCGACTCAGTTCGATCGGGTTGCGAAGAAGCAACCAAAGCTAAACTACCTTCCGATTATACTTTATCCTTCGAGACTGTTGGTGACGACGAAGTTATTATGTCCGCTCGGTCAAAGAAAACAGATACAGAAACTATAATTCTTAGTGATACTGAAAATCACATCGGTAATAACTCCGTTAGTTTTGGAGTAGATTTTATCGATATTGAGGACTAAGCCCAAGTACAGTCGTAAATAAATTAACCATTTTAAGTTATTACTAATGGTTATTGAAGAGAGTGCTAAGTAGTAAAATTAATTAATTAGATGTTTTTTTTTTGTATCAGAAAGATTTAAATATAGACAATCTGTTTGCCCAACTGTTGTGTGAAATGTTCTGAATATTGAAGAAAATTACAACACTATGAAACAATATTCTATCTTGATGAGCCCGGCTCTACCATATTTATAAATAATGTAGAAATCACTCATTTACAAAAAATAGGTGCGATTATTAACTAATCCAACCTGACTGACCTCGTGCGTGAACTGATTTGCATTGAAATTTGTTTGAATTTGTGATTTTATTCTAAACTCGGTCCTGTTACCGATTGATAGTTGGCGCAGCCAGTAAACCGTCTAACCAAATACCGCCGCACACTGTCAACGGCGCGTGCTCGTGCCGCCGCTACAAGCAGCACGCCATGGACGCCAGTGCTGTAATAGCTAATGGTGTACGTGTGCGGCGACGACGGCGCAGCACAAGATTTTTAATATGTTCGATGTTATTAAACTTATGGAACGCCTCTGTCTTTAGTTGGCAATTATTATTCAGTGATTAGCAATCACCATTCATTAATTACCAATTAAGTACCAATCATAACAACGTAGTATTTACCAAACGCCATTTAGTAATTACCAAACATCATTGAGTATTTACCAAACATTTAGTAATTATCAAACATCATTCCGTAATTACTAAACATCATTCAGTAATTACCAAACATCATTTAGTAATTACCAAACATAATTCAATAATTACCAAACATCATGCAGTACTTACCAAACAGCATTCAGTAATTACCAATCATCATTGAGTCTTTACCAATCATTATTCAGTAATTACCAAACACAATTTGGTAATTACACAATGATATTTGGTACTGAATAACAATTAATAAATACTACATGATGTTTGGTAATTACTGGAAGATGTTTGGTAATTAGTGGATGGTGTTTGGTAATTAGAGAACGATCATGGTTGGTCTGAATGATGTTTGATAATTAGTGAATGATGTGTGGTAAGTACTGCATGATGTTTGGTAATTACACAATGATGTTTGATAAAGACAGAATGGTGTTTGGTAATCATTGAATGATGTTTGGTAATTACTGAATAATGCTTGGTATGAACTGAATGATGTTTGGTAATTACTGAATGATATTTGGTAGTTACAGAATGTTGTTTTGTAATTACTGAATGATGTTTGGTAATTACAGAATGATGCTTGGTAAAAATTCATGACGTTTGGTAATCATTGAATGATGTCTGGTAATTACTGAATGATGTTTGGTAATTGCTGAATAATGTTTGGTACTTACTGAATGGTAATTGGTAATAACTGTATGGTGATTGCTAATTACTGGATGATAATTGCAAACTGAAGGTAGAGGTGTTCTATCCAACATCTACTCCTGCCGACGGCGAACCGTGGGCGGGGTGCGCGGGGTCGTAAGCTTTACCAAGCCGTTTATATGGCAACAGGTCCACACTACTGCAACGTGTTTGCGCGCGTTTATTTACAACATTACGTCTAAGGCCGTGTTTCCGCAGGAATTTAGGATTATCCGATAAAAATCATATCAATTTAAAAAAAACACAACTGCGCAAACTAAGTGTAGACCATAATGCATTGTGAGTCCACTAACTTCCGGTGATTTGCTGATGATTTCCCTTCCCAAAAGTAAGATCAAGGGTTTACCTCGTGTCAAAGGTAAAAAAAAATATCGCATTTAGGTTAATGATCGGATAATTATCGGAATATTATCGGATAATTATCGGATAATTATTACGTCAGAATAGACTAAACACCCATTTCTGCAGCACTTATATCGGATAAGTTTTATCTGGATAATTTATTGGATAATGTTTTCCTGCGGAAACACGGCCTATATATCAAACAAGTTAAAAACCGTGCGCTACGCCATCGGCGCGCGTAAATTTACTGAGCTTGCAGCGGCGGCACGAGTGGCTGTTGGCGCGCGCCATTGGTTTACGTGTGCGGCGGCCTTATAACCTGCGATTACATAAATGCGCGTATTCAATTCCCATTCAGTCATGAACAAGGAAGTATTGCTTAATCAAACATGTGCTAAAAACAATAGGAAATTGTTTTCGGGTGGGATTCGAACCCTTACGTTTCCAGATACCAGATTGCATCATACAAGGTCGCTTCAACATGCAATTGATGACAAGGAACTGAATTCGAGTCCAATAATCAGCAATAGTTTTGCGTCGGAAGAGATTTGACTAGGCTGTATAGAAATATTAGGCCAACGTGAAAAATGTGTTTTCACTATTCAAGTATAATTAACCGCAAGGTTGGGCAAACAAACATTTCTATTGGTTAAGTTGTTATATGAATGCGTATTCAGACAACGCAATATTGACTGACAGAATTATCAATGAACAGCTGAACTGAGTAGTGACAGAACGACAGGAAGATTACCGACCGACCGACCAACCGACAAACAGAACGACCAACCGACCGACCACACAAGTCTTAAGATAGACTTTTTCACACTGTTTGACGAAGCTGGTATAACAGATTCACGGATTAATTTTAAATGTTGCACTACGTATCTGACAAGATATGCTAAATAATTATCAAGGAAAAAGAGTAATACTGTATAAATAGTTATTACCAGTAGGCCATAATAGGTAAAACAAGTTTTATATCCTAAAATCTTCAATCTTTAAAAAATGTACATTGTGATACTTCAGATATTATTGTTTATAAATAACTAGTTTTCACAAGAATTTGTTACAACAAATCACAAGTTTACAAGGTCGTGTTTCTGAAGTAATTTTCTATTATCCGGGTTGATCATCCAATTAGAACAAATAAAATTGCAAGTGCAACTGTATATAATAGCACATTCTCGGTAGAAACCATGATGGTTCGTTTCTTCCGAAGACCTCGGCCAAGCCCACACGTCCGGTGAATTTCGGGCAATTTCTACAGTAAAGTAAACTAGTAATTAAGTTAGAATTCCAATTCTTCACCGGCAATTATTGAAGAAAATGCAGGCCTACCGGTTGACTGAAGCACCGTTTTGTTATGGTACAGTATCGGCGTTTTTTTTAGCGAACGTGTACAGTAGTTGTAAATGACCTATTATTGGTAGTTTCATCGTTAGTAAATCGTTTTGGAAGTACGTTACTTTTCCCTGTACATTGTTAATAGGCAGTTTTTGCTGAAATAGGTTGACGTTAACTTTAACCTTAGCATCGCGATAAGCTCCACCCTTTTGTAAACCAATCGAAATGAGCATGCGCAGATGTACTCCCGAGCAAGTTAAATTTGGAAATTGCTAACACAACTCCTTTGACTTATGAATAAATTATGACGTCATCCGTTAGAGTTAAGGTTTACATATTTTGGCGAAAACTGCTTATTATTACGTTCCGTTTGTATGGTAAATGATGTATTTAATTTTTATACTTCACATATGCAATCTCAGTATAGATTATGTCGTCATGTATCACAGAACCGGCAAAAATTATATTTTGCCGAGTACAATATATCGGTTACGTCACTGTAAATCCTAATAATCCGAGTCACATCTTACGTTACTTAATTTACTTTAGGCCTGTATAAGAACAAGCAGTTATTATACGAAATAATAACGCATTGAGTTATTATGTATGGACGACCTACATATTCATAATGTATCAGTACATCTAGTCGGTAATAAACAAAAGAAATGGACAATTTTTAATGCGCAAACTATATGCGAGTGAACGAGGTACATCACTAAAGTTCATCGCACGCCTGATTGCTCAGGAAATGGACACGCGTACACATTGCTCGCATAGTGCGTCTAGTTTTTATGGAGTAAAGACTGATTTCTACTAGGCGAATTTATTCGCGCAATGGCGAATTTTTCGCTCATAGGCATGCGCAGTTTAATTTTGAACTACAAAGTCCTGCACATGCCCATGAGCGAATTTTCGCCTGTGGAAAACAAACTTAAAGTTTCTCGCATAGACACTTTAAATGTGACGCACACAGCCAGCAATATTCCTTGCGTGTGCGTCGGACTTAACGCTCTTTCCCTGTTCACAGCGAGAAAAGTTTGGAATGACAGAGCATTTTAACCCCCACCCGACTATACTTGTCTAGAAATATACTGCGTCTTCGCAGTCCACCGCAAAGCATTGCCGCACAAAAAGACAATATTTTTGTAAAGGCGCCGCTTACTATAATAGGCCTATCGCCTGAAATTATTCTACCGTGGCTCTTACCAAGACTGCAAATATTAGGCCTGTTAGCCTAATTTTATTTTTGAAATTCATTTGATATTCGAAATCATTCGATTTGTTCTGGCTGCTTGGCCGTGCATACACCTTTGGTTCACTGTACGCTTTCTCACTGAACTATTTATTCCAAGGTATTCCTTTAAAAAAATATGTAGTATGTATTTCACAATATCTTTAGGAAACTCGATTACCCATATAATTTAAACTTATACATGGCAATCTGTTTAGTGGTCTCGGGAGATAAAATGGCTCATTCAAATTGTTCATTGAACTAATGTTATAGGCCTATCCATGTCAAGATATTCACATTGTATACAGCAGTGCTTATATGTATTATGTGCTATTTGAAACGTTGTAAGGCCTTTCCGTCATTGTAATGTGTATGTCAGTATATTATACACGCTAATAAATCGTTAGAAATGTTTAAAATAACTACACGTCTACTCGTTTATTACGTAATGTAAGAAATCAAAATTTGTTAGTGTTTTATACCATAGTAGTATGCATATACATCAGTATACATAAAATATACCAGTTCCATCCATATACCGTCAATGTATCCGGTATCGTCCCTTAGGCATGAGAAAGTGGCGCGATAGTTTGAAACACACAAACGCAAATATTGAGTTTCGGTTGCAAATCATTTTTTTATGACGCGACATTGCGTCACCACCTGTCTCAAATAATTTAAGTCTGGTGATAAAATGATTTTTGTAAGATAGTATTGAAAAAACGTCGAAAAGATAAAATTCCATTCAATTGTGCCAGATTTGCTCGAAAAAGCGTCCGGGCGCTTAAACAGTTTTTAAAACATTTGAGGGTTAATGTGTAAATTGTTGGTTGGCGCTATTGGAAATTATGTGAGAGGGTTACAAAAACTGGGATTCACCGAACCTGCTGGATAGATGTATTCAATTCATTCAAGCAGGGCGCCTATTCACTCGCTTATTCAGGCGGGTACTGTGCGCTTTCTATTTTTGGTTGAAATGTTATAGGTCTTATTATTTTCTGAAATTTGATGAAATAAGTCAAAGATCTTTATTCATCCCACATAAGGCAATTACAAAAACAGGACTGAATAAAAACAACAATCATCATTCATGAAATAACAGGAAAAACAACATCTTACAATAAACCTTTTCTGCACATTATTCATTAATTTTTGTTAAGCTATCAACTCTGTTTAACAGTCTGATACTAGTTGCGACAAAAGAATTTAACTTCTGTTTTGTTTTACACACAGGACTACGATATCGAAAACCATGTGGTAGAAGTTCAAACTCTAGAAATAGGGCATGCTCTGGTGTTTTTAATATATATTTACATTTTACTAAAATTTGTTTATCACAAAATGATGGAAGACTGCGTAATTTACACCCGGTGATCTTCGAACATAAATTAACTATCTTTTGTAATCCCGATCTATCCTTGATATTCAAATTATAAAACCAACATATAAAGGAAAAGGGTAAAACGCCTTCGATAAATGAGTTATAGAACAGTTTTAAAATACAACTGTTTACTTTAAATTCATTTAGTTTCCTAAGTATGTAAATCTTTGGTTTCCTTTTTTAATTAAAGTTTCAGTGTTTAATCACCAGCTGAGATTGCTTTAAAAAATAGTACCAAGGTACCTGTAAGATTTAACAATCTCAGCTGGTTCGTTATTTAAAATAGTGACCTATTTAAAATAGTGATTGCAAACAATCGAATGTAAATACGACTCACAATCATTAAGAAATGGTATAATATTTAAAAATTCTGACGAGGCTTCATTGTCAATTTTCAGTTTTGATTGAAATATTATAATAGGCCTAGGCCTACATTTTCCCAAAAAAATCTACAAATAGTATGATACTGATTACCTTCCCGCCCAAACGAAATAATGTCTTCTTTACATCCTATCTCTTGCAAAATATCATCACCAACAATATTACAATGTGAGTATTGTTTCGTTAGCTTACAGTGACAAGTTTCCAAATATGGAAGCAATTAGAAAAAATAGGTTAATAAAAACATGATTGTTGTCTTAATTTAGCAATTTGAGAACTTATTTTCTTCGGGGAACTAAGTTTCAATCACTAGCTAAGGAAGATCTTCGATATCTCTCATTTTCCCCTCCATTGCCAAGGTTAAAATAGAGATGTCAGTATAAACTGAGTATAATTTGAACTGAATTTTCTATATTTTGGCATGGTGAGATAAATATCGTGAGACAACGTTAAGACTTACAGAAACGACGCCACTAATAAGGCAAGGTGTAAGATAGTTTGCTGTTTTAGACACAGGAGATTGCTTCAGCTAATTATAGCAAGCAGTGAGATATTATGAAATTTCCACTGTTGATTCTTGCATTAATAATTTGGATTGGTTAAGGACGAAGATCATTGAAGTGTTACAGTGCACCCGATTCTGCAGCTTACAGTGTTATCTCACTGGCGCTAATTAATCTGGACATTTCAGTTAGGCGTTAACAATACAGCACCCGTGACATCAGCGATGGGTTATCCCTTGCTAGTTACGGGAACCAAAATTGTACACTGGGCACTTTATACTACCAATAACCCGTATCCGGAGGCCCAACTGCTTAGGTTACGCTCAGACTCAACGGTAAACCTAGTCTAATAAGACGTTATATGATTAAAGAGTGTGGGTTAGCTAACGCTGCAGTAAGATATTTTAAATTTTACGCCAGTGACGTTTTCTGTTAGTATAGGCAATCTAGCATTTAAAGTCAGATAAATTGCAAACAAAGGGTTTTTTGTTTTAATTGAATATATATGATGACAAGATAAAATTCCACAAATCACAACCTTCACACCTCTGCCACACCTCGGAAACATATGCAAATTAGGTAAACATGAAATTCTCGGAGTAAAAATAAAAACCAACATCGGATTTCTACTTGGGGATGTAAAGTAAATGTATTTATAAATTAACCGTAACAAGTTGTGTAGAATGTTTTTTTTTATTATGACCTTGACATTTGACCCTGCACTTTTTTTTGTTATTGTATCGTTTAATGAACATTGAGCCCAGGGTTGACAAGTTTTGCTAAAACTAAGAGACAGGCTATTAAGAGGCCAACACGCACAATTATGGAAGACAATTTGTTCTCGTTAACTGGAATAGGATTATACGGATACTGTCAGCATTATACATTTCCAAATATCAATTTGCATCTCTAAATCAAGCATTTAACCAAGTGTCAATCATAATGCAAAATATATATTAATAACTGTCACGTTGATTATTATTGTCATTTGCCACATAACTCAAATAAAGATATGTATCACTCTACAACTTCAACCGATGATGAAAAAATCATTTCATCGTTCAATTAAAGTACCAGGTGCAGGTGAAGCGTTAACCGAGTTGATAGATTATGGGCAATAGATTGAAAATATTTGGGTACGTTTAGACACGCAAGCTTACGAGCGTACAAATTTTCGTGCCTGAAATAGAAGCGAACCATGAGCGTAAAAGCCACGTCTGGAGAGATATTATTAGGGAATTTACGCAGCATGGACGGGAACGCAGCTGACGACGCGTTGTCGAGGTAAATTCCGCCACTTCCACAATGCTCATGGCTCATAATACTCTCGTCCTGTTTTTAGGACGTCGGCAAAATTGCATATCTGACGTCGACTTTGAACGTCAATAAGTACATTATTAGTGAGGTTTCGCAAAGTTACGAAATACGATACGAAAATGGATATGTCACAGTTCCATTTTTTTGAAAGTTGCAAAACGTTAACAAATATATAAAATTTTTCACCTACATTACGAACCAGCTGTGACAGATATTCAAGGTGTTCTATTCAAACGTTATAAGCATTTATGACGTATCAAAGATCTTATAATGTAAAGATAGCGCGCTGGTCAAATTTTGAATGAAATTTCTGTAATAATGGTGTACGCCACCTACGTTCAATTCTTCTCCTTATTTTGTAGGGGGCGCTATAAAATGTTTGTTTTATATTCTCTTTTTATAATTGTTATTTATTTAAAATAATTATTATTTAGATTTATTTTTCAAAGCGGTGATACTGAATTTTATATAGATATTAATATTATACCATTAGTATTTAAATGAATGCGTCTGTGTTATCAAATTAAATCATTTTTTTATTCGCAATATTTTCTACCTGCGCGTTCGTTACTTCTTATTTTGAAGCGGCGCAATTCCATGGTATTACGCACTGGAAAAGGCCAGCGCACTATCTTTATATTGTAAGATCTTTGTGACGTATCCGTTTTTATAGTTTGTCAAGTTGCGAAACATCACTACTAATCCTACAAATATAATTTAGAAGTTGGGATTTCCGAAACATTAAACATCGTGTTAAAATTTGAGGTTTTCAAAATAAATGAATTTCACCAATAGGTCCAAATGTCTGCATTAGCCAACCAAATGCGCCTGACTAGTCATAGAAAGTCATTAGTGGCAATTTTAAAGTTCCTCATTGCTGGCGTTAGCTAACCCAAGAATAACAGGTCGTTGTATAGCGGGTTACCTTACTTCTTGAGTTAGCTACAGTTATTAATTTAGAGTTCACATCACGCGGCCATGTCATGGACAGAACGATCAGCGCAAAGAAGAAGCCAATTTACCTGGGTACAAGATGTGACGTTTGAGGGAGTAGAAAGTTACTAATGTTAACGTCGATCTAAAGTACATCCAGCTATGTTACGTTAATTACGTTAGTACATATTGTATTGTAGGTTTACAGGGCCGGATCCAGGATCCAGCAAAATGGGGGCGGGGGCGCCCTTTTCAAATGTTATTTACCCATTTTGCGTGTTCTGGTAACTTGTTTTGGGCCAGGATGTATGTTTGTTTTTAGTTTATAGGGTGGAGTCAATTCTAGACCCAGCGCTCGTAATATAAGGAGGGGGCAACGTTATGCCGATAATAGAGGGGAGGAGGAACCGGCATCCCACTAAATCCGCCCCTGGTTTACATTACATTTCCGGTTACTACGTAATCCCCATTTACCCGAAACATAGTGCGCCGGTTTTCTACAATATTTTTTCTCCGTATCACAGCGATCGCAACAATTTTCTAACATTCAGATGCGGATTTAGAAATCGTGGTCATAAACAATCCACTATTATTGTGTGATTTAAAAGTTATCTCTGTAAATGGGCGAACAAGGGGGAGGGGTTGTGAGTGGTGTACTCTCTGCCTGCCAAAATTGAATTGAAACGTGTTAAAGTTTGATGGAATGAAACATCGATCTACTAATAGCAGTAACGGTTACATGCGCAAGATGCAGATCACTGCACATTAAACTTGTGTAAAGAGTTTTATGAAATAATTGTAAAAATCAAACCAAATACTTGGAATAGATTATTTATTACAATGGTTATTATAGAATGTTGAAGGAGATAGTTTGTTACAGATTTTAAAAGAGACAGATTAAGTTTGTCATTGATACACATAAGTACGAATCGACACATTAGTCGCATTACACTCATCAGCTTTTTATGGGTATTGGGTGCTTATCACGCTATTATTTGGGCTACTGATAGTCCGGCGCCTTAATATGATACATATCTGTATCAACAATGTGTTTTACATAATTGACATAGATAGTTGATATTTTTAAGTTATTTGATTGATATTAAATTGTTGGGGGATTTTCCGTCGCCAAGTGGGTAAGTAACACTGACCAATCTATGCCAATAGTGAGGTTTCGCAGCTTTATGAAATACGAAAACGAAAACGGATACGTCACACTTCCATTTTTTTTAAAGTTGCTAAATGTGTTTAAAAATACATAAAATGTTCTACCTATGAATTGTTGATGGTCGTCGTACAATACTGACCAACTGTGACAGATATTTAAGGTGTTCAATTCAAATCTAACAAGAATGTATGACGTATCCGTTTTCGTATTCGTATTTCGTAAAGCTGCGAAACCTCACTAATATTGCGCAAACTCCAAGCAGTGCGATACAGTATACACGCCATAGTATATGTGCCAGAGCCAAACCAAATGAGGCATAAGTCGCAAAGCCAGATTTCCACAATAGGGAGAAAGAAAAAATGCATTTTTTTAATTATTTTTTTTAATTTCAAAAACATACAGTTTAAATATTCAATTTTCATACTACATTAAACATTTTCAGATTTATGATAAAAAATCTTTAAAAATGAAATTTCAAATGAGCCTGCTTAGTACTGATAAGCAATTTTTGAATGCAGTTTTCTGAAAACTTACATTTTAAATGTTTGTACTTTGATAGCTTCTTAATGAAACATAGTATGATTTTTTTATGCATTTGAAAGATAATGTGTAGTTTCTTACTCAATAATAAACTAAACTTAATTTTTTTCGACTTATACCTCATTTGGATTGGGTCTGTCATATTCTCATTGCTTTGGGTATGTATACTCACTCTCTTACTTAAAGTTGATAAATGGACTTTTCGGATAGCGTATAATCTTAAATATTTCAGGAATTTTACCTCTTGCTGGTCTAGAATTCTTAGAAATTTCAATACTTTGATCTAGAAAACTAAAATTGGTTATTAGTATTACTATATAGAAGAATAAGATCCATTTTAGTTAATCTGATCAACAAAATGCAGACCATTGATCTGGTAAACTCCATCTCTCTGTTGTAAAATCAGATATCTTAGAAAATTTGTTCTGGTAAACTCAGATTTTTAAATTATTCTGAACTAGTTAACACTGATCTCTTAGTTTAGATATCTCAGTTTCGTTAACCTGGTAAACTGAGATCTTTTAATTATTCTAATCTAGTAAACTCTGATCTTTTATCTTTTTTTTAATAGATCTGGTAAACTAGAATCTCTAGTAGTTATTCAAATCTGGTTTACTTAATATTCTAACACCATCGTTTGAACAATGACTTACTCAAAACCTTTGATTCCAGAATTACTATTTAGTATGAACAGGTAACTGTGTGGATTCCCAAATTATATTTTAATATAATTTGGGAATTTAATAATTCTTTAAATAGGATATCATTATTTTCTAATATTGTTGATTTGTTACATTTCTGTCCTATAAGCATTAAATATATAATTTTAACGTTCTTAATAATTCGATTTAGCTACAGAAACGTCTGCCACGGATTACGAATTTACCACTTAGGCCTACTTTACAAAAATTAGAAATTCATGTATAACTAATGACATTACATACAAAGAAGATTGGTAAGTTTACTTTAATTGGTGTCCTATAAATAATTATCACAAAGCGTTAAAATATAAGAAAATGAGGAGAAAGAAACATTCAAATGTGCAACTTTGGCATCATTGTAAAAACAGTGAATGATGCCAATGACCAAAAAGACATCCTTGTTCAATAATGAAAGTCATACTCTAAATCACTGTAAGCTGATTAATCAGTTTGTCACTTGCTTAATAAAACATCCTAATTGCCTATTAGACATAATTGACAATCAATTTTATAGTCCTTCCACGGTGCGTTTGTGGAAAATATGGTATATAAAATTCATATATAATATACAAATATGTACTTAGATGAAAAGCTCTTGTTAAAACTAACATTTTTATTAGATGGAACATTGTTTTAATATAATTAGTCTTGAGAA
>JAOTQE010062966.1:0-18269 GCA_025631205.1 Nesometra sesokonis
AATATCCTACTTTTTAGCGCTTTGAGATAATCGACGATTGTTTAAGCGCTATATAAATATGACAACATTAACATTAAACTGGGTTTATATTTATTTTTTTACAAGCCAAAAACAGGCACTTCAGAAATCTTAGAGGATGGGGAAGCTGGATACTGCATACACCCTCATGATCCACTTCATTGATGTCATGTTAAAATATATAATACAGAATTCTTTATTATATTCTTTGTATAGTTAGAAAGTTGATTAAATATACAAAAATATTTTTATTTACCTACAGGAAATGGTGAATTTGTACTTAACTGGTGAAGCGGTCTCAAACGTATTCAACGACATCATGGAGCTGGACTCCGGTGGCTCGGACCGTATGCTATTAAAGGGAATAAGCGGACGTAGCGATATTGGACTCATCTCACTCTTTGAACATTACAAATCTTGCGAGGTATCCTACAGACATATTTCCTGTAAAATTTAATTTGTAGATACATATATGGGGCAAGGCATTGCAAAACCACCAAGTTGTTGCACAGGAAGTTATTGAAAAATAAGTAAATAAACAACAGGCAATATAAACAAATACAAAGGAAATTTTTGTCTATTTTGTTCCATAACTTTGGTTTAACTTTGATTTTGATAATTGACCCCTCATTTTGAAGCTTAGAACAAGTTGAATATGGTGGAAGTATTAACTCCATTTTCCAATTTTGCGACAACTTTGTGGTTTTCCCTTGCCCCATATACATAAAACGCCTTCATGAGAATGCTCAAGTTACTGTGTTCGTTAATGTTGCAAGTTCAATGTCTGGATTTCTTCCCGAGGGTTGATACATAATCATATCAGTCCCATGATTAATGCACTGGACTTATTTTGGTAAAACTAACAGACTCGCCCATTAGTTACGTCTCGTGTGGACAACCTAAAAAATCTCACTCCGTAAAACTAACCCTGTCTGCCGGTCAGTGGCGGCACCAGGATTTCCCCGACCGCAGGGCAAAACCCCCGACAGGCAGGGCACCCCTGACAGGTTGAGCTAGGTTGAGGTGGGCGTTTCCCTGGTTTTTAATTTGACAACAAAAAAAACAGTTTTTGGTGTATTTCGCGTGGTTTTCTGCCGCTTTTTCTATGGGTTGGGGGCTTGTTTGGACCACGAAAGTACACTACTAGGTAGGTTCATCCCTGACAAAACCTTCAATTTCTCCCCGAGCACTGCTGTCGGTTAGTTTTCCTAATTCTTCAAGATCCTTATTTTTTTTTTATTTTATTCCTTCCAGCAGACACATATGAGGCAGAGCCAAGCAAAATGAGACATAAGTCGAAAAATTGAAAATTTTGTTTTTTTAGGGATTATAAAACTACACATTATTATCTTTAACATGCAAAAAAATCAGTTTCATACAATGTTTCCTTGTGAAGTTATGAACAATCGAAGTTCGAACATTTAAAATGTAAGTTTTGAGAAAACTGCATTTGAAAATTGTTTATCTGTATACATTGACTAAGCAAGGTCGTTGTAAATTTCACTTTTAAAACATTTTTTGATCATATATCTGAAAATTGTTAAGGTACCATGAAAGTTTAATGTATGAACTGTGTATTTTTTAAATAAAATAAAATTTGACAAAATTGACGATTTTTAATTTCTGCCTGTTGTGGAAAACTAGCATTTGCGACTTATGTCTCATTTGGCTTGGCTCTGCCACATATACGGTACATACAAAACAAAGAAAGAGAAGCGCTGTGGAGGGACAAACACCAGGAATGATGTGCCCCTCCTATTATTAGAGCATTATTATGCTTTCAGAATATCTTTTGTTTTTGACCTTTTTTTTCTGCATGTACTATCTTGTCATCTTCTCTCATGTGAAAAATCACAATTGATTCCATCCTGTGGTAAAAATTATGTGAAAAGTTCATAACTTAAAAATAACTTTTCCTAATTCAAGTAACTTACAAAGTAAGTTTTGAAAAAAAAGTGCATTTGAAAATTGCTTTTCAGTATATTGTGACTAAGCAGGGTAATTTTAAATTGTATTATTTGAACATTTTTCGATCAAATATCATCAAAGTTTATCAGCAACTATTGCTAAGCAATGTTTTGAAATGACCATTTTTTTTTACACTTTGTTTAATGTGGTTTAAATTTGAAATATTTATTATAGGCTTTTTACCTAAAAGGCTTGCCATACAAAAATTTAGGACTCAATTAAATCCAAATGTATAAATTATAAATATTATTTTCTTCCAGGTTGGACGATACTACAAAACTCCAAAATACCCAATATGGGTAGTGTGTAGTGAGAGTCATTTTAGTGTATTATTTTGCCTGAAGAAAGAGCTCATAAGTGACTGGAGGGCTGAAAGAAGGTTCGACCTCTACTACTATGATGGCTTAGCAAGGCAATATGAAGAGATTAGGTTAACAGTCGGTGAGTATTTTAAATAATAAATTGTCACTTTATGTAATGAGGTAACTGGTCCCTGGATAATCCGTTTTTGTTCTTAATTAGACCTAAGACATCAAGTTAAATACAGTATATTATTTTTATAAACATAAAAAGTTAAGAAGTTTTAACCCTACGCAAAAAAACAGGACATTATACCAAATGCGCACAAGTTTTTTTTATCAAATAATGTTAGCAAGATAGATGCAAACAGGGCCTACGAGCTTTACACTTATCATTGTTTTCTTAATTCCTGAGGTTACTTGTAGCCTCAAAAAATTTTTGCAAACCAGTAGGTTTGTGGCTCATACAGAATGTTTGGTGGCCCTAATTTAGGCTGTGGCCCATAGTTTGCAGAACAAGGTTTTATTAAGAATCATTGGTAAAAATAATGTGAATATTATTTAACTGAATTTATATTAGTTTTATTCTTGTTTAATTTTTAAAATAGATTATTTACTAACTCTAATAGAAACTACAGTAGTTGCCTTAAATGACTAATATTAACTAGTATTAAAGCCTGTTTTCCTGTCGATTGTTGAGTTGAAAACCGTTGAAGTTGAACCTATCTAAACTTCAATGATTGTCAACTCGACGCAACTCGCCGCAACTCAACGATCGACAACAAAACAGAATTTTTTAATTATTCAGTTCAACTTTATTTCAGATTTTCTTCCATATAATATACATACAATTTAAAAATAGATGAAATAAAAACAACAAATTCTCCTTACAGATACAACGCAAGTAAATCCAGTATTCCCAAGTGAAAATGATTTAATACCTCCTTTAGAGCTTTGTATCAGGACAAAGTAAGTAAAGCTAAAATAGCCTATAGTTCACTTCCCAATTGGCTGTAAAATCAAAAAAATACTTGGTGTGGAAAACAGGATTTCATGCTTTGAATAAAAGACCATTCATAGAAGACTACATCATACTATAATTTGAGCAGTGTTTGTCTGTTTGTTCCTCTACTCCTCCAGGTCCTTGGTCCAATCTCCATCAAACTTGGTGGGTGGATGCAGGTTCACTGCAGAATTGACCTTGAGGGGTTCATTTTGGAAAGGTCAAGATCACTGGGGTCAAAGGTCAAAATAACTGTTTTTTGCTACTCCTTGGCCAAACATGGTGGAAGCATGTAGGTTCAGACCAGAATTGCCGATGATGGGTCATGGGGTCAAAGGTCAAGGTTACAGGAACGGTGTAAAAAGGTCAGGTCAAATGACTGTTTTCTCTAGTCCTTGGTCCCATCTTGGCCAAACTTGATGGAAGCATGTAGGTTCAGACCAGAATGTTGATGATGGATCAAAGGTTTTCCTACAACCTGATGGTTTTGCCATGTCATGCCTTAATAGATCAATATAGAAATACATGTTATAAAAATGTTGCCATTTGTTTACATTATTTATAAGAATAGGTATCATAACGATGATTTTTGTAAATTTTGTTTGAATCTAATTTGTTTCTAACATTATCAAAATGTTTTTATTAATGTTTTAAAAATGTACATTTCTCAAATTTCCGAGTTATATATTTGAATGAATAAATAATCATGTTGTTGGTATGTAAGGTTTTAAAAATGGGTGACTGACTAGTTGTAAGGCAAATGGTTGTTTAAAGGTTAACTCAGGGATTAAACTTTTTACGGATAAATCTATAGAAAAAGTAGTTAACAGATAAAATTTCACAACATTTGGACAATGATATAATGCCAAAAATCATGTTGCAAAATGAGTCCCAATCAAAAGTGGGCCTACTACTCAAATTACACAGTGTTAAAGAATAGGAAAATTTTGAAAGGATTTTGCTTGAAAAGCAATATCAATTTAGAGATATAACTAAAGATCAGCCAAATTCACGCTGAAACAGATAATTTTTATACGGTTTTCAAACACAGCCCTTTTAAAATTTTCCTATTCTTTAACATTATGTAATAGGAGTAGTAGACCCACTTTTTGATTTAAGACCCATCTTGGAAAGTGTTTTCCTTCATTATCTCATTGTGCTAATGTTGTGAAATGTTGTCAGTTAGGTCACAACTAATTGTTCTATAGGTATATCCATGTAAATTTTAATCCCGGAGTTCGTCTTTAAATAAAAGACATCATAACTGGCAAGAAATGACCAAGTAAATTTAAATATTGACTCTCAAGGTGATCATTAAATAAATTGTCTATATATCCAAAATTCCTTATGTTCTCATGCCATTACAAAAAAAAAGTACTGTAAAATGTAATTTTTTTTTTTTGCTTTTTCAGATGGCCTGATGCTGTAGTGAATTGGAATGGTTCAGAACCTATCTTATAACATTATGTACCATCCATTGATCTAGTGTAAGAGACTGTGTCAAAATCATGCTACTGCAGTAATTCAGACTTAACAGTATTAGGGATAATGTCAAAATCACACTGCTGCAGTTACTGCAGTAATTCAGACACAACAGTTGAGTAGCTGAAAGTGAATTACTGAAAATGTCAAGATGATACCTTGTGTGTCAATGCAGTCACCAAAGAAAACATAATATCACTGGATTACTGCAGTAACTGCAGTAGACTCAGTAGAAGTAGATTACTGCAGTAACTGCAGTAGACTTAATAGCAGTAGATTACTGCAGTAACTGCAGTAGACTTAATAGCAGTAGATTACTGCAGTAACTGCAATAGACTTAATAGCAATAGATTACTGCAGTCACTGCAGTAGACTTAATAGCAGTAGATTACTTCAGTAGACTTAATAGCAATAGGTTACTGTTCCCAACACATCTTCTAACATGTACTTGCATATATCTCAATCTACATTTAAGTCAAGTCTCATATTTGAAAGAAATGTTTGGTTGATGGCTGTATAAGTCGGAAAGAGCTTCCTCAACTTAAGCATAAACTCGCTCTTCAACTGAGGCCTGTGTTTGTGAGATTAAGACATGGATGACCTCAAATAAGCTAAAGTTAAATGACGACAAAACTGAAGTTTTAATTATTACTTCTAAACAAAAGCGTAATCTAATCCAGAATGATCATCTAAACATTGATACATCAGCAATCAAACTGCTCAATGTGCCCGATATCTCGGAATCATGTCATTAGAATCGCATGTAAAAAATGTGTGTCAGTCGGCATATTTTCATCTTAGAAACATCAGATCGATCAGGAAAATGTTATCGGATGATGCAGCCTCAATAATCATTCATGCTTTAGTCACATCTAGGTTAGATAATGGTAATGCACTACTATAAATAATAATAATAATAATATGGCATAACTGGAGATCAACTACAAAAACAACGTGTCCAAAATGGAGCTGCCCGTGTGCTTATATTATCTAGGAAATATGACCATACAACATCTATTCTTAAAAAACTACATTGGTTACCTGTAAAAAAGAGAATTAAATTTAAAATAATCCTCTTTACCCGGAAATCATTTCATAACATGACCCCTTCTTACATTTCAAGTCTTATCACCCCATATGTTTCTACTCGCTGTCTGAGATCTTCTAACTAAATGCTTCTTACTATTCACAAAACACGTACTCGTATGGTGATAGAGTTTTCGCATCTATTGTACCAAAATTATGGAATAATCTTCCTTGCTATATAAAGTGCTATGATTCTCTCAGTGAAATCAAAACACTTCTTAAATCGTATCTCTTTAAATCCGCGTTTTATTAATTAGTATGTTACTCTACTTCAGCCAGTTGATCATGTCAGGAGTCACTGCGCCGCGGAATAGTTTTCTAGATTGATGCCGCATTATAAATGCTGTATTATTATTATTATTATTAAACTTAAAATTATGGGTAAAGGCAATTAGTTATATTACAAGGATTACCTTGAGACATCTTAATGAATTAACTTGTGAGTGATTCTTCCCTAATTATTTCAGGATTTACATTTAGCTCTCTTGTAAGAGATAGAGATCCCCCCCCCCCCACCATATTGGGACGCCAATAAAAATAAACTTCGTACATATGGGGTACCAAAACATGAAAAAAAGGGGAAATAAGGTTTTTTTTGCTTGTCAAAATCAAAACCGGGAACAACGACCACCCGGACCATTTTCTAGACTCTGGATCCGCCCCTGGTTAGTGACAGTTTGACAGTTACTTTAACGTGCAGATAAATTATTCTGATTTTAGAGATCAACAATTTTGTATTACGGGCCTCCAAGTCGACCCTCTTAGTTTTGATGGTATTTGTGATTTTAAGTCTTGATTTATATGCAAGTATATGTTATTTCAATTTTCCTGATGTTAATGTTTGTGGATGTTGTCTGAACCCATCTTATAAATACAAGCCATAGGAAAAATGTTGAGTACACATATGTGAGGTATCGTGACAAAATGAGTCGTATTGTACACCAGGTCATTTTGAGATACAAAAATAGACAGAAAGTCATAATTTCACAAAAATGAGATTTCTGTTGTTTTGTTAATATAAATTTAGTACCGGTAATTAAATTGTATGATTACATTCTTCCTGTTTATGACACCTCACATATTTATTATAAATTCAGGTATCCAATGAAAATAGAAAACAAGTGTTCATATTATAAATACCTTTATAGTTAAGAAAACTCATATTTATTATAAATATTTAATGAAAATACCAAAGAGTTATCACTAGAATAATATATGGTACATTGTTGCATATTAAAAAATTGAGCATATAGATGGCAACACAACCTATGTTAAATTATATTTTAAATAAATGTGCCTACATATTTTGTTCAATCTTGAAAAATTTCTGTACTATCCTATAGTCTAGTCATCTAGTAGTAATGCTTATAATAATAATAACATCTTTATTTTTGTAACGGATAAAAAACTCGTTCACCCAAATGGGTGTTCTTCCACGAGGCCGTATAACTTTTTGGAAACAAAATACAATAACTAAACAGTACAGTATCATATAAAAATGGTCAAAGAAAATTTAAATAGTTAAAACTGTTTATAGACAATATCCGTCTATAAACAACTGTCAGTTCCAGATATACCAGGTTTGACAGGTACTTTAGATTAGTTGCTTGTGATTAATAACTGTTTTAGAATACAGGTGGTAATTCAGATCAACACTCTGAGAAATGAATCATGATTCCAAAATTATCTAGAGACTTTGAAGTAAACTGGACCACTGGTATTTTAGATGTTGGAGCAGACACACAGATATCCAGACTGAGGCCTTTGCATTAAACTCCCTGAGAAGCGAGGGTAACAAGTACTCAAAAACATAATAGCTCCAGGTCTAAGGACGTATTTTCACAGGAATTTTAATGTCAAAGCCTGAAGGCTCATAGGGCTGGAGCTTATTTCCAGTTTCTGTAGCGTGAAGTGGCAGAGCCGCCAGAGCCGGTCCGGCAGGCCACTTTTTGGCCAATGCAAAAAATCAAATTAAAAAATAAAAATTAACAAAAATAAAATAAATAAAATAATAAATAAATAGATAAAGAAAAATTAAAACCATCATCAATTAACAAGACAAGAAATCTCATAAGTTGAGTTTATCTTCAACATAATTTGTAATTTTATAGTTCTATAAACCGCGATATTTTTATGTCGTCAATCACACAAAAACTATCTGTGGAAGTGCCATTTCTGGGCATGTAGAGACCTTGAATTTTAAAATTTTCTTACCTCCGCCCCAATCATGGTGGGGCTGAGGTAAAATTTGACTCTCTAGCTGGACCACTTCAAAATTGCTTCTGGCGGGTCTGAGTGGATGAGAGTGTGATACTCCCCTGGATGGGACGCTAGTTCATCGCAGGTTACTTCCCAGCAATTTGCCGGTACCCGTCGTACAGCTAGGTAGACTGAAGCAATGTGAGTAAAGAGCCTTGCTCAGGTGTACAAGCAACTGGCTTGAGTGAGTCTCGAACCACCGACCACTTGATTGGGATTCTGACCCCACAACCCCTGCGCCAACTGCTCCCACCCAGGAATTTCAGCTTAACCAATAAAATATCAAATCAATTTTTAAAAAATTGCCATAGCAAACTCAGATACAGTCCCAACTAAACTAGGAATAATGGCATGTATGCTAGGTTTCTGAGTTGAGTGATAACACATTTTAAGTAAACTTCATCATAAGTGGATTTTTTATTGTTTTTAAACTGTTGATAAGGAAGTGACATCAACTTTAACTTTAAATGTAAATTATATTGGCACTTGTAAAATGACAAAAAAAAAGATTTTTAAAATCTCTTGCTTATTCTGAATAAACAATAAACAATTTAGAAATACTCATTTCTGTTCTCATGTTTAATAAGAGCAAAATGTTTTCAGAAATAATGTTATAGATCTTATTTCGTAATTTCCAAGTTACAATATATTTTTAATATACATTTCTGGCTGGACCAGACTTAATAGAAATAGACATGTACTTAATTGGTGCTTATGACATCATTCATATTGTTTATAGAGGTAGATGTAGCAGTGGTGATACATGTAAATCATGGTGGTATGAATGAGAGTAAAAAATACTGTGGCTATGTACTATGATTGCAATTTAATTGCATAGGAATGTCATAAAAATATTATTTAATAGTTTTAGATATTGTTTATATTGCAGTTGTTTAGTATCAGTATTGTAGCTCTACCCTACCTTGGCAAGGTAATACAGAGTTTACGCACAAGGAAGGAAATGGCGTGTTCGACAGCATCAGGTAAAGCCCCGCACATATTTACAGTGTGTATGCCTCCCAAGTTGATTATTATTTTGTCTTAAGATACCCCATATAAGATAATAATTAAATTTTAAATAAAATCTTGGTCCTTCTTCATAGTGCCAAAATACGTAAACTTGAATCTTTGATGTGATTAATAATTTATAAATAAAACATTTGTAGTATAAATTAAGTGGTTACTTTGTTTTTGTAGTGAAAATTAAGGGACACATGGAAATTGAAGGGGGTTGTCTAAATCCATTGTCAAAAGTGACAGGAACCAAATGAAATATCAGAGGTAAGCAGTGCCAAGTGTGAGGTTAAACTCCCCTTCTTTTCGAAAAAAGAAATAAAAAAAGATGAGTATAAATGGTCATATATTAAATCTAAATTGGAAAAAAAATATGAGTGTTCATACTTTGAGAAGAACATAATCTAGATTTTATTCTAGATATCCAACAAAATTCTTTGTAAAAGTGGAAGGAACTGCTTGGGCTAGGTTATAGGAAAGTGAAAAGAGTGGTAGCTTACCCCTCTAAGTTGGTAGGGTTGGCTGGTATGTGCCCATTTACATACTATACATCTTTCTCAAGACATTTTCTAAAGACATTATTTACTTGCTTTTTTTATACCTAATCTATAAATTTCCATCTCCACAACATAGCATTTATCAGAAAATACTTGCCTCAGCAAACCACTGAAATAATTATACCTGCTTTTATTACTTCTCTTTTTGATTACTGTACTGTAATTCTTTGTTTTTCGCCCTTCCCTAAGAAAACATCTTCAACGGTTGCAAAACTATGCAGCTAGAATCATTACTCTTGCTAAAAAACGTTCACATAACTCCCGTCATTCATATCTCTTAATCCGAAATACACACCATCTCATACCCTTAATTCCTCCAGTCAAAATCTTCTTTCTGTTCCTGAAACGAACTTTAAAACCATTGGAAATAGATCTTTCTCTTTTATCTCCATCTACTGTTTGGAATTTTTTACCATCTTGCCTTTGAAACTCCACAAAGGTATCTACATTAAAATCTAAGTTAAAAGCACATCTTTTTAAAGTCAAAAGTAACTGTCAGTTGTTAAGCGCTGTTGATTTTCACTTATGTTATAGAATTTTAGATTATTATCTACAATCACTCCAAATCTGCATACAAGTGGCATGTTTTACAATACAATACTAAATGTTCCAGAGTCCTCCAGAATTTTACTTCATCCCTGGTTGGATGTCTCTCTTGATCAGTGCCTGCAGTGGCTTCCATTAAGCTGCACATGTCTGTCTGAAATAAGTAATCTTAAAACTCTTTTTAGATCCCATTGCACAATGCAATTTTACAGTGTCTGATCTGGTCTATACATATTTTCACAGAAAAGAGGCAGATTTGATTTGAAACACTTTGAGAAAATGGAAGATTTATTTGAAGTTCTGAAATTATAACAGTAAAAATCTGTATACAAAATGTCAACCTGATTATGAAAATATTGGTTTTTTTTTGTGCAGTAATATGTCAAGTAAAAAATCATTCATCATTCAGAATTATAAAACGCAATGTAATCTAAAAAAAAAATGCTGTATACAGTTTGCAAAATGTTAAATACAATCTTAACTATAGAGTATAAATATAAACTGAGATATATTTGAATGTATCTAAAAACTAAAAAAAACCTGAGATGCACTGAGCGATGGCCAATAGTACCATAAAACCAAATAATAATCATTGTTTGAAGTTTCCTACCTATAATTGTATGGATGATGAATTTTTTGGTAAGTTATTTTATCCAATTAAAACAAAAAAAGAATTTTATATAATATTTAAGCATAAGAAATCTATTAAGTTTACAAAACTATTACAGTACCTGTCATAAAAGTCAAAACTTCAAAATTGAATGACATTCCTTAAAGTAAACTTATTACTGCTGGTTTCTGTGAGGTACAGTGTAGTATTGAAGTTTGAGAATAATTAATATTTGTTACACCTACCAATAATTAGGCAAAAATATTAATACTTTGTTTGCCCTCCCCTGTTATGAAAATTTAAGGTTGTGCCAGTGGAAAAGTTTTTTTTATTACTTTAACAAAAGCTAAAAATGATCTTGCATAATAGTTCACTCAGGCAAACTTTGCCCTACAATTGAACATGATGTGAAGTGTATCTATCCCCCACCATCGACCGATTTGATCCTTAACATGGGATACATCAGACCATCGCTGACAGGACTACCAAATTTCATCAAAATCGGTCAACACTAAAGGGTAGAAAAACCCCAGTCAGATGGCAGGTAAGAAATAAACACAGACTAGGGACTCTGTACAAAAAAATATTAGGCGGGACTTTTCCATAGATGAGATGAAAAAGTAAACAAAGTTTATTTTTTTGTCTCATCGTGAAACCTAAAACAGTATTTTTACCAGGCCTAATTTTTGAGGAACCTATAGAAGTTGCCCATACACAGCAATTTACAGTAATATCTAAAGCTAGCATATAGTCTGTGTGTAATTTGATAGGCACTAAGGCTATGTTCAGATTCACGGCTTAAGCAGAGCTTAGTGTAAGCAAGCCGTAACCTAATCTGCAACGTAATGACCAAAATGTTCGGACACAAGTTGTCCTTTTTGAGCTGCTTTAACACAGCAAAGAAAAAAGCACCCTCTATAAACATAGCCACGAAGCCAGATGTAAACAAGGTCGCTAATTCGGTCTATTTGTAGTCATTTCATAATGTTGCAGCTATAATGGGCACACTGGCATTTGTACCTTTCAGTTACCCATTTATGCTCCTGAGCGGAATAAGGCATCATGGATAACCTATTAGCTTTTCATGCCAATGAACGAAATCAAAACGGGGACTTTTGTTATATACTCCTGATAGCTTGGATCATCTCCCCACCTGCTCCTGCCTTGACACCCTTGAATACGAACACCCAATAGCGCAAGTCAAAGGAAATTTTAAAATTGCTGCCAGTGTGTTTTCCTATGACCAGTGATACGTAATTGATTGGCCAATACAGACAAATTGGAAATTGTAATTGGTCAACGCGTAACACAAGGGAAAAACCATTCAGGTGTAGCTTTCACTAAACCGGGGTCTGCAGGAAGCACAAGTTACGATCCGAATTACTGACTTGCATTATTCGCTGGCTAGTTCAGACACAAATAATCATATTCCACTTATGTTACGCTCCGCTTAATCGTTGAGTCTGAACATACCCTAAGAATATTTACTAATGTACTCAGGGGCGGATCCAGAACCCGCAGAGAGAGGGGGGGGGACACACTTTTCCAGTTCGGGTGGGCGTGGCTTCCGATCTTTTTCTGACGTGCAAAAAAAAGATCCGCCCCTGGTACTAGCTACTAATGGTTTATCTTTGAGGTAGTCCTCAGAAGGTGGGTTGTTAACTGGAAGATGATATACTGTATTTAACTATATAAATTATGTACATAATATAAAAACAATGTCCAGACAGCTATGCACATTACTCCAGTCATGGAAACAAAATCACAAAAACACAAAATAGTCAATACACTGAATTAGCAATGGCCTGAAAAATTTGGTTGAAATACATACTAAATTTAGCAAGTATGATCATTTTAAAGCATTAGTATTGTAAACATCTACCTTAGTACCTAGTGCCATTGTGGGTATGAAAACCAAAACACATCATGAAGTCCTATCTTATAACACAAGTGCGAATGTTACCAAAATATTTGGGTGAAAAACGTTTTGTAAACATCTGCCATAGGCTTAGATTAAGTAGAACACAGTTGATTTTGTTTTAATTTACATTTACAAGGAAATAAACATAATTTGAGCTAGGCCAAAAGTTTGAACTCCGTTGATCCACTCAGGAGAGGTAAGAAGCCGCGCTGAATTTTAAATGAAACTAAGCGCAATTAGCGAGAAAATGATGTATGAATATATTTCAATGGTTCGGAATGAGCTACCAATGAAGAAATACAGATAAATTTCAAAGTGGTCGTAGTATAGGAAAAGCACCCTTTATTTATAAACATACCCACAAAGCCAGATGTAAACAAGGTCGCTATTTCGGTCTATTTGTAGTCATTTCATGATGTTGCAGGTATAATGGGCACACTGGCATTTGTACCGTTCAGTTACCCATTTATACTCCTGGGTAGAATAAGGCATCATGGATAACTTATTAGCTTTTCATGCCAATGAACGGAATCAAAACAGGAACTTTTGTTATATACTCCTGATAGCTTGGATCATCTCCCCACCTACTCCTGCCTTGACGCTCCAGAATTGGAACACCCGAGACGCAAGACAGCAAGAACCATATGAACAGCGGTGAAAGCACGCTAAAATAGTCCCAATCAGTCATCACAGACGATGCCGACAGCCAAAGACCAATCCACAGCAAAATCTCACCAAAATAGTTGGGGTGGCGAGAGATGCTCCATAAGCCGGTGTTAATAAATCTCCCCTAAAAAATAAATATTAAAATTAAAATTTATTAAGCATTCCTATAGTCAGAAATGGCTTGTTTAAAGTTTATTGAAATATGCATAAGTAAACAATACGTTCTTATCTTGAATTAATCCGTGGACCCGTCCCTTTTTTTAAGTGTTATACAGTGTTGACTTATACAGTATAATACATACATATTTTTGTAATTTTTCACATTTACTGTCTTCTATTTGTGAAGATCAGCTACTGTTTTGACTCAATTGCTGATAGAATTTCAGCGGTTTTCATAGATAGATAATTATTCTTTGAAGTAAAACCCCCAAAAAGTTGCCTACTTTGTAAACACATTTCATTGACTATCAGTCAACATCGTTATACGATATACATATAGAGGGCGCATCTGGCGTGCCTCCCCTAAAATGGTCAAATCAAATTTGCTCTCCCCCTCCCACCTTATGATATGTAGGTGCCTAATATATTATTTTGTCAGACTTCGTCACAAAAATGTAAGATAAATAATAACTGTTTTACAATTATTATTGTATTTTTGACATTCTTTTGTCATACAAATTATTTACATATGTCACATATATTTTATTTTATGTCTATATTTGGATTAAATTTACTTTTATTTATTTATAAATTTGAAACTTCTATGAAAGATTGGGGAGTGCAATTTCAACGTAGCAACAGCGTTAGAGCATAGCACGATTTGATTTGTTGGTTTCCGGAATAGTAGGCACTTACATGGAACTGCACTTTGAAGCCATGTATTCTGTGGAAGTTCGCCATCTAGCCGTTAAAATAATACATCTATGGTTAAATTTCACTCTCAATCAACCTAACCTACAGTACTTACAGCATTTTCTGGATTTCTTTTAAAAATAGTCTTCTGAACATCAGCAACCGTTTCCATAAGGAATCCTATAAGCCAGATTGCCCATCCGATGTAATCTCTAGGACCAAGGTCTAAGTCCTTTGTCTCTGCATTCAACATTATTGTTGGAACTAAAGTCGCAAAAATCCACACACCTATAAAATGTACTTGAAAATTAACAAATATTCCACTTTTCTATGGTCAAATCAAAGGACATTATTTGTTGAAATTATCCTGCTGCAGTTACTGCAGTAAGACTATTACTGAAAATAGCGTGTCAAGATGAGATCTTGTGTCTTAATGCAGTGACCACAGAAAACAATGGCATTCAAATACTGCAGTAGATTTAATAGCAATAGATTACTGCAGTAGCTACATTAGAGTATTTCTGGTTCCATACATTCTCAAATAAGAGGCCTTTTTATGTATCTGATAGACTGGATTTTAGTGGCAAAACATCTCATTAAATATTAAGGAAATATAATAAATGTTGGCACAAATGGTGCTCCATACTTTACTTTTTTGCGTAAGAAAGTATAATACATACTCCAAGCAATGGGATATACGCCATCGTGACAGGATTCAATATTCTGACATAAATTATGTCAGCATCAGGAATTTCTTACTTTAAGTTCATTAGTGGACCTTTCAGATTGCTTTTTTGCAGTTTGGGGAACGGAAATTCCCCAAAGTTGGCAAGTATATTATAACAATTATTATTTTATCTTCTACAATATGATGTCATTACCTTGTACTGTCCAGTAGAGGAAGAACACCTTTGGGTTACCCCTGACCTCATCAAACCTCCTGTCTGGGCCACCCATAATTCTTGAGAACA
The DNA here is from genome assembly GCA_025631205.1 of Nesometra sesokonis. Classification (NCBI taxonomy): domain Eukaryota; kingdom Metazoa; phylum Echinodermata; class Crinoidea; order Comatulida; family Antedonidae; genus Nesometra; species Nesometra sesokonis. The sequence goes on from JAOTQE010062966.1 coordinate 15,253, forward strand.
GGAAAATACCAAGTCTAAAAGGATATACAAATGAAAAAAAAAAATCTAAATTTGAAGAATAATAATTGTAGATTTGTTAGCTTTGTAAGCTTTTAAACACGGTTAAATTTCTACAAAACGTGAAAATGTGCAGTGATTCAAACACAGTCAAATTTGAGATTGACCTTATCCTGTTCTACGTACGCCAATTTTCCACAAATGGTCTCCTACACTGGTGATCGTATAAAGCATAAAGGCCCAATTTCCAGGGGATAGGTTATTCTCTGCCATTTTGACTGGCTGTTTTCCTTCGCCATCGTAATTAGCGCGAAGACTCTTGATTTTTTGTTAGTATTTCTGTGTGGTTATAAATAAATAATACACCTAATTCATGAAAACCTTTTCTGTGATGTGCTTATATTTTAACGGTATCCATACATTTGCTTTTCCACATTTCCAAGCTGCAAATTTTGCTATTTCATCTATCTACATAACATATAGAATTGATACAGGCCTGAACCACTGAAGAATTTGTTAACAAATGTTACTTCGTGTCAGTGACAGGTCATGACCGAATGGTATTGCGTTGCAGCTAAAAAGTGTACCACAAAACACGTTTTTTGAACACCAAACCTATGACGGTTAAAACACAGTTACTTTGAACGCATTTGTAACTGTTTTTTTAATGGCCCCATTTATAGTGGGGAAAAATGCACTTTAAAATAACCGTTTAAAACACTGTTATTGTTTCTGACTAGAAACATGCCCTAGTAGAACCGAGATTTTATTGTATGGGACTGTGAAACAACATCTTACAATGTAAGGGTTGCCCCCTAAAAATATGGTGAATAAATAAATAAATCAACAAAGTAGCAAGTAAATCAATTGAGTTAGCAAGTTAAAAGTTGTTTGGAGGGTGTTCATTGGACATATTTCAAGTGGGGTCCTTCTGGCAGTGGTTTTACAGTAAACCAAGGGACAATTCCCTACTCTTTCCCAAAGAGTGTACTGTGTTCTTTAACATGCACATGAGCCATGTTGTAATTGGGACCAACAGCTTAATGTCTCAACCGAAAGACGTGCTATTAACTTGCATTTTGACCCTTAGTTAACTACTCAACAGTGGCTTGGAGCATGGAGGTATACCTCCATGCTTGGAGAGTGTTCAGTGGACTATTTCCAGTGGAATCCTTCAGATGGTGATTGAGAAATATACAAGGAGACAATCTCTACTCTTTTTTGAGTGTACTGTATTGTTTAACATACACATGAACTGTTGTACATAGGACCAAGGGCTTAATGTCTCAACTGAAAGACGATGTGCTATTTATTAACTTGTATTTTGGTACTCCAGGTGAGACAAAATCCATTACCATTTTGGGTCTCCAGCCAAAACAAAGATTTGTATTGTGAAATATTAAATGAATTATATATGTGATCATGTTGGACCATACCTGAGACCCCAAACCACGACCAGTGCAGTCTGTACACATTGTCGTACGTAAAACTCGCCTCCCATTACCAAACTCTGTATCGCCAGAAGTATGAATGTACCACTGCCTAGAAAATATAAATAGAAAGCAAGATAAGAATATGTAGCAGAGCCAAACCAAATGAAACATAAGTCACAAATGTTAGTTTTCCACAATAGTCAGAAATTTAAAAATGGTAAATTTTTCAAATTTTAATTTATTCCAAAAAATATACAGTTCGTACCTTAAACTTTCATACAACCTTTCAGATATATGATCCCAAAAAAATGTTTAAAAAATGCAATTTAGAATAACCTTGCTTAGTCAATGTATACAGATAAATAAACAATGTATTTTAAATGTTCAAACTTTGATTGTTCATAACTTCGCAAGGAAACATCATATGAAACTGATTTTCTTTTGCATGTTAAAGATAATAATGTGTGGACTTATAATCTATAAAAAATTCAATTTTCAATTTTCCAACTTATGTCTTATGTCTCAATTGGCTTGGCTCTGTTACATATGCTTACACCAGTGGCGGCGCCAGGAATTCCCCGACAGCAGGACAATACCCCCGACAGGTAGGGCAAGTTGGAGGTGTACGTGTTGCCGGAACAAAAACAAACCCCCCCCCCCCCAAAAAAAATTATTTGCCGCATTTTGAGTGCTTTTTTAGGCTGTTTTAGTATTGGGGTTCGCCTGGATCTTATATCTTATCTTATGTTATACATTATATTATATTTAAGAAATAAAAAATCCTAGTAAAAAACTACAGAAGATCCAATTTTAATAATGTAGCTTATTAAGATGAGTTTACATAAACATTTTAATAAAATGTAAGGGACCATGTCAAAATTATTCTACTGCAGTTACTGCAGAAATCTATTACTATTAAGTCTACTGCAGTTACTGCAGTAATCTAGACCTATTGCATTTTCATTGGTGATTGCATTGACACACACTGTCACACCTCGATGTTGTTTTGAGTAATTCTCTTTCAGCTACTGAACTAATACTATTGTTACTGAATTACTGCAGTAACTGCAGCAGGTTAATTCTGACATGTTCCCTAAATTTAACAAGCTATAAAACATTATTCATAATAACATGCATTAAAAATGTTAAATTTACACCAGTCTTACCAGTCAAATCATAAAATTTTTCAGTTCTAAGCAGTGCTGAAATAATAAAGAGTAGCCATTGAATTCCGAAGTCTAGGCCAACACTCCAGGCCAAAATGGTGGTATCCAACGTACCGATCCCTGGACTGCTAGAGTTATTATCACTTCCTACATTATCCATCTTTTATCTAGACATAGAATAATAGTACACTTTAAAGACCAGTTAATTTCTTACACTGAAAAATTACTACAATGTTATATGAATGAATTATATAATATTATTAACTATAATAAACAAAAGGTACAGGTAGTATACTAGCTTGTGACTTGTTACATAATGAATGATGAGAGTCAGCAGAGCATGGGCGAATTTAATACTTTTTTATTTAGCTTGTCAAAATCAAATCAGGGTTTGAACCTGCGCCCCCCCCCCCCCCCCTCC
>JAOTQE010062977.1:0-18267 GCA_025631205.1 Nesometra sesokonis
TATTAAACAATTTTTAAATACACTAATTTCTATTCTCCAGTTCTTAACTTTGATGCTACTTTGATATGATCAAGTTACTTTCAAAATTATTGTTGTTAGTATTGTTGTTTTAGGTGACAATATATCTTTAAAGTACTGAAATAACGTAAGATAGATTAATATTACACTTACAAATTCTGATTTAGAATGTTTTTATTTTCTCGGACTTTAGAAGGATTGGACCTTTAAAGCTAGGTCGATTAGTTACTGTATTCCACAGTTGCATATCATTTCCCATACAGTAGACCATTTGGTACTTATTGCCTCCTGTTGTCGGTGTTTTTAAGGTCAAAATATTCAACATATATTACAGTATTGTACATGGATGTGTACTTTCTAGCAACCCGAGGGCAAAATTCACTGTCGTTGATGACTACTAATTCTAATTCCGTGAATTCACTTGAACTATGTAGACAAACTTATCAACACACATCGATTAAAAAGCACATGTTCACCAAGTAACTTGTTAAAAATGTATCTAATATAAGTAGACAAGATTCTAACTAATAATGGAAGGGTGATATTTTATATGATTTGACCTAGTATTTTTACCTACTGTAAATCACGTTGACTCATTTCTGAGTGAAGACATTAGTACTGCATTTTCCAATAAATTTTAGTAACAAACATAACTTATAATCCGAAAGGTCCACTATCAACTTCAAGTAAGAAAGTATAATACATACTTCAAGCAATGAGATAAATGCCATCATGACAGGTTCAATATCTCAACATAAATTGTCATCATCAGGAATGGGCCATTGTGACAGGATTCAATATTTCGACAAATTATTTCATCATCAGGAATGATCATGCCTGATAATGACATAATTTATGTCGAAAAATTGAATCCTGTCATGATGGCGTGTATCTCATTGCTTGGAGTATGCATTACAACTTATAAAAAACTAAAGTTTTTTAATCTTGTTGAATACAGAGATGATTTGAAGTGCCATTGAGCTCAGTCAGCTAAACTGGTGGTAGTTGCTCTGCTTAGCTCACTCTAGTGACAATTTCTTCTTAACCAAACTAGCTATAAGGTTGGCAAAACAAACAATTTTTGGAATTTTTAATTAGATGATTTGGAAAAAGAGGTTATTTTCATTTTAGCCAAATGAGAATTCCAGTAGCCATTGGCGATTTGTGGTTAGAGCGAGTATAGCTTAATTGTGTGCTAAACACAGAAATTTGTTGAGCCCCGGATAGATTCATCAATACTATTGTTTCGGTTGGAGAGCCAAAATATAAGTTAACTGTATATTGTCTTTCGGATGAGACATTGTGCTGTTGGTCCTGTGTGCAACATGGCTCATACAGAAGGATGAAAAGAATGTAGTAGGGCCTACACTTTTTGGGTATTGGATTGTCTCCCAATGTACTGCCCATTCACCACCAGGAGGTCCTTACTGAAACAGATCTTTAGAATTTTGGTTACAGTATTTGGTGTATCACGGTAAAATATTCCAATACAATCCAAGGTCCAAAAATAAGTTAAAATTAAAAAAACTATATCTCCAAATATAATTTATAATGTAAAAATATTTAAAACAAAATGAAATAAAAAAAAAACATTTTATCATCATTATTAATAAATACATTACATAGAACATTATAAACAGTAAATTAAATATCATTATATTTAATTTCCTTGATATACTTTTGTTATGACTATTATCGTAAGTTCACAAGAGTTTAATCTTGTTGATGAAATCAACTTTCTTCACCAACACTTAGATCAACATGTGATGATGTCATCCTGGTTTTTGGCTGCTGTCATTGATATAGTGTGATGTCATTCAATAACTCCTCCATCAAACATCCTGATTAACTAGGTTAGGCCAAATAACAAAATTTACTTTTACATCAACCCATGAATAAATTTCAGAGGACGAAGGGCGGATCCTATAAAATACATTAGACGAATAAGCCTAAAATTGTTTGATAATTTCTATTTCTAAAATAATAACTAAACATATTTATTATTTTAGAAATAGGCCTAATAAACAGATAAATTTCCAAATAAATTTAAGTTTGGTGGATTTTGAAAGGAATGCCCTCAGGGGTGGAATTTGTGGGTGGGGGAATGAGGGCTCAGCCGGCATGTAACTTCTATTGTCGCAAAAATGTAGTTGCACTCCCCATTATTATTATAAGTGTCAGGTCTGAAATTGACCCTAAAAATAAAAAGTAGTTATAAATATGGGCCATGCATAGTATAAACTAGGCACCAAAACACGCAAAATGGTGAAACAACATTTTTTTAATTGTTAAAATTAAAACCGGGAACCCTGCCTACCTGGACCCGGAAAAGTGCGCCCCCTCCCCTTTGCTAGATCCTGGATCAACTGCTATGAATGCTTGTAGAGGGCTATAGTTATGTAGATATTGGGGTAGGGCCCACACCAACCCAAAAGCCTTGACTGAAAAGTCATGATTTTGGGACAATTTACTCAGTATAATTAGGAGAACACTTGTGTACAGTATAATTTATAAAAAATAAGACACAACAAGGTGAGATATAGTACTTTAAATTAAGAACTTTCATTTGCCTAAACCTCAATCCTAGCCTAGACTCTAAAAACAAAAAACCACAGTGTAATTAAGCAATTATGCTTATTCAATTTAAGATTAGTTATTGCTTGCTAACTACAAATATGAGGTCAGTGTTCCAAATCATGCATCATAAGCAGACTTAGATTTATGACTAATTTCAGCGAAATAATTAAAGGTGTCCTTGATGTCACATGGGGACAACAAATCTTTCTCAATTATATTGTAATGTCCCAAGTTCTTTTTTTAATAAGGTCAAATAAAAAATTTACTTGTTAAACCACTGAATAAATTTCAGAGGAAGGGCGGTTATTTTGTTATTTTTGTTCTTATTTTACAGTATATTTTTACACGGTAATCAAAATATTTACATCATCTTTAACCATTAGATCACTGACCTTGCTGTATTTTGCCCATAACAATTTATATATAGTGCGTTCACATGTCTTAGGTCGCTCGCGAGTGGGCCATCCGCTCAAGAGCCGATCTATCATGTGAACACCCGCTCAAGAGCGGATTCTATCGCAAGCGACTCGAGAGCGGGTTCTCTTGATCGAAACGGCTCACGAAGCATGTGAACGGGCTATTTCCGCTTCGCTCGCAAGCCAGACGGAAGTGACGCATGAAGTCAGTACGGGAGAGCCAATCAGAATGAAGCATTTCCCATGAGTGAATTGAAACTGGCTTTGTGCGGGAGAAAGAAAGAACACAATGACAAAGGTTGAACAACTCACTTGTAAGCGACCGGCTCGCGATCGGCTCATGAGCGAGAAGATACGTGAACAAGACTATAGTAATTTAAAAAAATCAAATTGTTAATATAAATACGGAGTTTACAAACAAAGAAGATAAGCAGGATCACCAAACTTACAGTACGAAAATTACTAAATATCTTGAATTAATTGCAATACAGTATGGGATACTTTGTCATAAAAAAAATGTTTTTCAGAAATTCAGGGGTGGCTGGTGATGCTTAACAAACTATATATTTTTATTTGGCCTACTGTAACAACAAGAATAAACTACTAAATTAAACAATTTATTTGGTAAGTCTTATAAAATCGCGGAAAGATTTATGTGACCAAATTAGTATTCTGCTTGTCTAGACTATATTACTGTATGGTTGGAATATCAGAGCAAAATATGTTGCAATGAACTTGGTCTAGCCATTTACAGTAAAAACAAATTTTAAACAGCTTTATAAAACTGAAAAGAAGTAAAATTTAAGTAGGCTATGCACTGCAAAAACGTCGTCATCTATGAAGCCTAAAACAATTTGTGTTATCCAAGCCTGAACGACCCAGAAATATTTGAAAATCACTTTCTGTTTTTAGTTTGTTCATTAAGCACTGGATACAAAAACTTATAAAAATACAAGTTTTTCTGAACATTGTAATTAATTTTTGTAGTTCTTAAAATTAGACTATAGAAAAAATAATAATAAATTACAGAAAACAAGGGATACCATACTAAAAGAATTTATTGTGTACTTTTATTTTTCAACCAAAGTTTAAATAAAAGGTTGTGCTCAGCCAACACCACAATTTTAGGCCTAATTAATACACAGTAAACTGCAAACTGTGAAAGGCACTTTCATGTGTGGAAATTGTTGATTGTCTTCATCATATTGAATCTACAGATTTCTACAGCAGGTACAAAGTCTATGTTATTTAATCAAGGCTGACACAAAAACAAGAGGCGAATCCTCATAAGTTTGTACACAAGATACATTTTTGTAAAGAATCGAGCAGTACTGGTCTGAACAATTACATTCATGATCTCGATAAGATGTATTCAATCATAAAAATACTGATAAAGAAAGCCTATCCTATGGTGACAATCATCCCAAGACCAGACTTGACTTCGACTTAAAGTGATAGGGCCTACGTGAATATGGCTTGAAAGATGTTTAATGATAGAATGTACAATAAAGGTTTTAGGTCTATTATTTATATGTAATTAAGATGACAATATGTGCTGTAACTATCTATCTTAAAAATAATAAATTAAAAATGATATAACAATTTGTTAGGAATTGTTTTACTTTATAAATACAAGAATTATAGATAGAAAAGTAGTAAAATAAAAAAAAAATATGGAATGGCAATCCAGAATATACAGTGATTAAAAATCATTGTAAAATAATTATATAAAATTACGCCGTTTATCCAATCACGTTTCAAATTTAGTACTGAACGTAAATCTCATCACTGTAAGTAACGGGTTCTATGGTGGTTGTGAATTTGGATTTGAATTGCATTTGATGTAAAATTTTAAAAAAATAAATTAAAAAATAAAGCAGACATGTACGAGGAAAGTGGGCAGAGGGGGTGCGATGGTGGGTGCATATGCATTGCCCTCCCTATACTCACTCTAACCATTCGCCAAGTCGCCAATGGCTACTGGAAGTCCCATTTGGCTTAAATAAAAAATGGCATCTTTAGCGAAATTGGCTAAATGAAAATGCCCCCCAAAAATTGGCTAAATGAAAATGCCATTTTGGCTACAAAAAATTGACCCTAGCGTGAGCATAGCTCCCCCCCCCCCCCAAATAAAGTTCATTTTTACCCAATAAAAACAAATGAACTCAACACATAAATAGCATAAAACTCCCATTAAATGGAAAACCAGCAAAATCCACACAAATTGCAAATAACTTTCTTTTTGCTTTTCAAAATGGAAACCAGATGACATACTTCATCTGTGAAAAAGATTGCTCAAAATTATTGATTACTCACACCTTCTCCTCTTGAATCTGGGTACAGCCCTGAATAAATGTTCAACTTCTCAATACTGTACAACTTGATAAATTAATAATAAATAATAATAACAGATATTTATATAGCGCCAATTCAAAGAATTATCAAAGGCACTTAGTGAGACCAAACCAAAATCAATAGAATTTCTGAAATAAATGGAGTTTTAAGTTCCTCTTAAAAGAATGTAATCTGGAGAATTTCTAATAGAAAGAGGCAAAGAATTCCACAAAGACGGAGCTAAGACACAAAAAGCACGTTGGTCATATGTTTTTGTTTTGTTTCGAAGAGATGGAGCAGTCAGAAGTTATTTAGAAAATGAACGAAGTTGACGGTGTGGTACATGGTATTTTAAATGATGTAATAAATATAACGGTTCTTTAAAAACAAAGACTTAAATGTTAAAATGAGTAGTTTAAAAATACAACGTTGTTTAATAGGAAGCCAATGGAGATTCTTAAGGACTGGGGTTATATGTTGACGTCGTGGTATCAAGGAGACAATACGAGCAGCAGAGTTTTGAATTTTTAGGATAAAACTAAGCATTTCAAATTATTCTTCAAACTCTGTCATTAAAACCATTTTGGATAGCAACTACTGCTAAAGTAAGATGTCTGTAAACAATAGGTGATAGAGGATTTGGTTGGAAGTGAGGTAATGCCATTTACAGCCTACAGGATAAACATAATGGTCAACACATTGCCTAGTTAATTCCATTTTTTGGCAATCCTTGTGTAACTCAACGTATACTTTTAACAATGTAATCTAACCTGGTCAAGAGGCTATGGGAAATATAAAATTACAGAGCAAATTATTTGTGGATAAATAGTTCTACTCTATTCAGGGGTGGATCCAGCAAAAGGATCCTCAATCCAAGGTCCGGATGGCCGTGGTTGGCAGTTTCAATTTGACAAGCATAAAAAAATTGTTATTTCCCCATATTGTATGCCCTATATCTATTTTTTAACTTTTAGGTTCAATATTAGACCAAGCGCTCCTAATATAATAGGAAGCGAAACTACGTTTTGGCGATAATAGGGAGGCTCCCAGCCCCCTTAAATCCCACCTGCTATTAATATTGGTTAAATAATACTGTAGAGTAGTTGGAAATTTTACCTTTTTGATGGAAATTACATATTGTAAACCAGACACAACACATCACACCTCGTTATTAAGTTAAACTTAAACTAAAGTATAGTAATGTTGAAGCCGGTGGGCCTTTGTCAAAATATACTTTGCTAAAGGGGTTTAGTGGGTCAGCGAAAATATAAACAAGTGATGGATATATTACTGTGGATGACAGATATTTATTAACTAAAGGTTAGAGTGTCAAATTGAAATTAAATTACACTGTAATATTGTTTGAACAGAAGTAAAATAGTTCAAGTACTATGCATACTTTATACAAATAAAATAAAACAAATTGTATTTCATTTTATCGCTTAAAATATTAAAAAAAAATACCTGATGTGTCCCAAATGTTAACTTCTAAATGGATCTTTCCAACATCAATTGTGGATTCATATTGTTCAAAGGTTGTTGGAATATATACCTGAAAATACAAAATAAAATGTAATTTAGTAATAATTTCACAATGAACCTTTGAGAATTTGTGTCCCTCCATCGTCATCATTGCATATTCTTCAAGGGGTCAAATTGTCACACCAAACAAAATAATAACCAATTAAATATGAATTATTAAAACATAAACAATCAATACTAATTAAAACGTTATGACCTTGGGCTAGCCTTCTCAAGTTCACCCCACTCTAAACACATGGTTACCACCCAAATGAACTAGTGTGCCAACTAACTTACCTCGGGAAATAAGTCCTTTACAAACTGGCTTAGCAAGGAACTCTTGCCGCATCCACTATCCCCAACAATAACGATCCTACAGCGTGTACGCTCAGCTAGGGACATCATACTTTGCCTTCGAATCATCTTTATAAAATAATTGGAATCCAAATAATTTATTTCGCAAAATCAATAAATATGTTTAAAAATACACAATCCACAACAAGTTCTCTTTGGAGAGTTTTCTGCCCAACTGGCGGTGTAAATCCTAAACTATTTTTAGTTTGCGCGTGTCGGCCGCTGCGACCACAATTCGTCACGCTAAGCATGTGCTCAGTGGAGAGTAACGAGGACAGCCCCATGACGTAATTTTAATCCAAACCAATCGGCTTTGATAGATTTTTAACTCCGCCTATTTTTACCATATATGGCAAAATGGGTCGTCTTTACGTTTAGGGGGCGCTATTCATTTTATTTCAATAGCAAACACGATTGGTGTGCGACGTGGTATGTTTTGTAGGCCTAGCCTAGGTTGGAAGTTGAACTAATAATCATTATTTTATCCAGGGACCTGTCGTTGTTTTCAAATCAGGGAGCTGTTAACCATACAACATGGCTGCGCAAATCAACAGGGAGCCTGAAAATCCTGACCAGCGTATGAAGGCGATGGTTTTGACAGGTTACGGTGGCTATGATAAGTTGGTGATGAAGGAACTACCGATTCCAAAGCCGGAGACGGGCCAAGTTCTTATTCGAGTGAAAGCATCAGGCCTAAATTTTGCAGAGTTGCTTTGCCGTCAGGGCCTGTACAACACTCCGGATGGGTTACCCTCTCTGCCTTACACTCTGGGCCTAGAGTGTGCTGGTGTTGTTGAACAACTTGGAAGTGGAGTTGTCCAACCTAAAGTAATACCATTTTGAAATTTAATAATTTTATTTTTTAGAAAAGAATAATAGATAATGAAGTGCTGTACCAGTATAGCTGTAGAGAGTATTAGCTACCATCAAATGCCATACTGGCATGAATATGAGTCCTTAAAGAATGTTTGCACTATTTGAGGAGCACTTATTCAAACTTGGTACTTGTATAAGGGCCAATCACACAACGCGACAAAGTGATGTGCGACAGTCGATGACGACACATGACACTGGCGCAACACGACAAGAGCCCACATTGCTCCACAGCACGCACGATGACAATGCATTTTTTAGCCTAAGCCTGTCTCTGTTTCTTTATAAGCTGGAATAGACCTAGACCTATTTTAGGGTACAAAATACATTTTAAATTTAATTTAGTTCTCAATGTTGATTGTTCGTGTCATATATTCACATGAGCACAGTAGACAAGGCCTATGTTCTTTTGTTTTAACTAGAAGAAGAGGTACATAGGCCTCTGTTATAATAATAATGATATTAATATTAATAATGAAAATTAATGTCAACAATTATTTTGGAATTACTGTATGTCTATAAGCAGGGCCGCCACCAGCTTTTTTCCAGAGGGTGTGCGTTTTTGAAAAAAAAACAATGTATTTACTCCAGGGGCGGATCCAGGATCCAACGAAAGGGGTGGGGTGTACATTCTTATACCCGAGTGGGTGTAGCCGGTTTTCATTTTGACAAGTGAAAAAAACCTGTTATTTACCAGGTTTCTGTGCTTTTTATGGGTGTCGATTTGTGAGGGACGGGAGGGGGGACACGTCCCCCCACTATGTGGGGGGACACGTCCCCCCACTATGTGGGGGGACATGATATCAATTGTTCCCCCCCCCACTTTTTGGTAAATGTATGAAAAAAAATGTAAAAGTTGAAAAAAGTGGTAATGATCTTATCAATAAAAATATTGTACAATTGACCCCAAATATAGGAAAATAGGCATACAAACGGAGAAATGACCTTTTTTTTTGCTCGTCAAAACCAAACCGGGAACCACGCCCACCCGGCGGACCCTCCTCGTTGGCGCCACCACTGCAACTTCTCGTCTTTGTCCCCTCCACTTTTCAACTCAAATCTACTCAGTTGGTGCTTTTGGGTTGTTCGTTCGTTGGTGAAGCCCATGATAGTATTCCTTTGCTGAATTAGTCTTATTCCACAACAGCAGTACTACCTGCAAACTCTGAGAGCCCAATGCATAAAGACAAACGCTGATCTTGCGAAGTACCAGGTACCCAATTTTTACAAGCTGAAAAAGACGTTATTTACCAGATTGTTCAAATTTTTTATCTTTCTTTATCTATGTAATGGCCTCTAAGATTCTGTAAATGTGCACATTTATATCATTTTTACATTTTGTTGGGTTTCTGTAGTATGACTCTGGTAGTGTTTTTTTTACAAATTCTTTTCGTGCGTGAGAAAATGTGATGTGTGCATGAGACATCTCCAAATTGGGTGCCCATGCTTGAGACTCCATGGGCTGATCCAGGATCCACCAAATAGGGTGGGGGGCGCCCTTTTCCAGTGGGTGGGCGTGGTTGTCGGTTTTATTCTGCTGAGCAAAGAAAATTAAAAGGGTTATTTCCCGTTTTTGGTACCCTGTTTTAGCCCTGTCTATTTTTGGTTTTTATGGTGAATTTTGGACCGGCGCCCCTCTTATAAGGGGGCACAACTACCTTTTGATGATAATAGGGGGTGTGCGCCCCCCCTAAATCCACCCCTGGGCTCATTCATTATACATGAGAGTTGGCACGTATACAGTAATATGTACACTACTATATAAAGTATTATGTTCACATCTATGTAAAATTAGCTCCTCTGGTGTGCCCTCGATATGTAGTTTACATACGCGCTCCAGAAGACCAAGGTCAACAGAATTTAGGCTAAGCCATGGCAAGTTTAAAGCCAGACACTCTGCGTCGTGTGACGGTCGTACGATAGTTGCACGGCTAAACCATCGCTCCCTGTGTGTGTGGTTTCCACACACAATGACAGTGTTCTACTCGGTACGACATTTTTAGATAACCTTTATTAATCTGTTATCATACTGTTATCATTATATTATGTATACCAGGGGCGGAAGGGGCAACCCCGGCCTCCTTTTGGAAAGTAAAATATAAATATTATTAACATTGTCTATAAAACGAAAATATTCAGCAAGAATTGATCCCTTAACACGCCCCTGAGGCCATTTCCGGACGTCTAAAGGCCAAAATTTCCCGGGGGAGCCTAAAACTTTGACTCTATACTGGCCTCCTTTCCAGGCCCCTCTTTTCCAAAAGTCTGCATCCGCCCCTTTATACAATGTCTTACAGTATAACACTCATCCTTGACAAAGGTCCCAACGCATATGTATTTTAATACACCACCTCTCTGTGCACATGTAATTTTTTAAAACTGGCATACTTCAGCTGTTAACAATTTTACATTAAATGGAAAAATAATTTTTTCAACAGCCTGGAACACGCGTGATTTGTTTGAATGCTTTCGGCCTATGGCAGGAGTTTGCAGCTATCAAGGCCGAAAGATGTTTCCCAATCCCTGAAGGTATGTCATTTGAAGAGGGCGCTGCCCTTGCCGTCAACTATCTGACTGCGTACCTGATGCTCTTCAACTGCGGCAACCTACAGCAGGGAAAGAGCGTACTTATCCACATGGCTGCAGGTATGTGGCATCATTGTCTGTCATCGTAATCGTAAATAATACAGTGCTTACCGCAATCAATATGAGGCCTAAAAAAACTTGTTTGCTGTCACCCTCCCCCCCTTAAAATCACAAAAATAAATGGATGAGATTTCTGTTTTTACCGTAAAATGTTTTTTAAAATTGTGATTGACCAAAATCAAAACTGAAAGACACAATTGCATACTTAAATAACACTTACATATTTAAGGGATAGGTGTATATTTAATTTGTTCATTCATTCAGATTTTGGCTTCTATATTTTTAATCAAATCACTTGTACATAAAAACCCGATATCCTCATCTTTAAAAATCTTTAAAGCAGGTCCAGTTTGTTAATGTTTCCCTTCACTGAAATGTTCACAAAGTGACAGCAAATAAAAACAAATTTGTTAGGTCTGACCACAAAATGAGTCATGGTAGGAAAATGCAAAATAGAGTTATTGGTACCATCTAATAGACCACAATATAAGCTCGAGCACCAAAATCCTTCCATAAGAACGAACTACTTTGGAAATTTACCTCTTTATTATTTCTAAAATAATAAACATAATTAGGTACCTACAATACATTTTAGTTTTATTCAATAGGAAAAAGCTAATAATTTCATTTTTTAGGCTAGGTCTAGACAATTTCTTTTATTTTTCTCCATTGCTAAGGTTGTAGGCTGTAGTCGTTCATGCTAATTCTTTCCAAAGTAAGCACTGTTCTTGCATGCGACATGTACGTGCACATATCTCGCCGTTGGTTACAGTTGGAACCTCCCTGTGCGGACACATCTCGTAAGCGGGCACCTCCCATGACGGACATTAATTCAAAGACCTGTTTGTTCTTCCTATCTAATCAGTGCATTTGGTACCTCTCGTAAGCGGACACCTCCCGTAAGCGGATGCGGACACAGACACTTTTTGTCTTAAAATTTTGATTTTTTGCATGTAAATATACCTCCCATAAGCGGACATCCCTAAAACTTTAGTGATTTTTCTGTCCAACGAATACAAATTTATGTACAAAATAGTCCTCATTCTGTAATAGCTGAGAATCATATTACTGAACCAATCTTAAAAATGACAACAAATATTTAACAAAATACAGAATGCGGTGTCTAGAAATTTGAGAGGCCATTTGTGCTAAGAAAGCCGTGAAATGTGAGACATAAGGGCCTATACATAGTTTTACAACTTTGGCCCTCTACTGACAGAAATTCTCGCAAGCGGACACCTCCCGTAAGCGAACACTTTTCCCGGACCCTAGGGTACGTTCAACTGTACTAAATTTTTACTTTTCACAGAAGCAAAGCTTATACACATTCACCTGCTTTATTTTTTTTTTGGTCCACCCAAAACTAAAATTCTGTTCTTATTTTGCATTTTTTTATAATTGGAAATTTGAAAATGACAAATGGTAGATCAGTATTATATTTATAAATTTGAATACAATAAAATTTAGAATATTTAATTTTTTTGGGACTTTGGAAAGAATGAGCTTTTAAGCTTAGTCATTGTATTATTAAATTATACAATTATTGAATAATTCAGTGTGTAGATTCAGTACTGTTAACAATTTAATTTGGACAAGTGGATTAGTATCCATTTAACATAAATTTAATTTGACCTTATAGACTGCAGCAGCTGGTCATTGCATTGTTATCTCTTGACTGTTAAAAGAGAAGTTAAATTATTGAAAGAGGACTAATATTTAGATTGTTAACACAGTGGCGTATCCAGAGGGGGTGCTTAGGGCGCTCTAGCACCCCCCCCCTTCAGAGGTAGACAAAATTAAAATGATTATAGATTCAAGATTTCTATTGCTACTGAAGCCAGCTATGGGCTATTATCCGCTTAAAATTACAACAGAGATACTACACAAGACAAAACATTACAATAAATATACAGTGTAAATGTGAAGGTGGGGGTCGGGTGTTAATGATTAAAGAGAGCAAGTTTTATGTCTTTAACGGAAATTTCAGAAGGGTCAAGAGCAAGGTCATAAGATTGTTGAAGGGCATAGGGTAAAAAGGAGGATTTAAAACGGGTAGTGCGAACAGAGATACAAAGAAAGGTCAAACTGCGATGGCCACTAAGGACAGAAGAACAGGCGCGACGTTGGGAGAGACTTGCAAAAGGTGGTCAATGGTACGGGCAATTTTGAAAATAGTGGAGAGCAAAAAGTATTTTTGTCCAGATTCAAAATCATTGATTTTAAAACGAGTATATCAGGGCACTGAGGACTCCGCTTCCGAGAAAATAAGCACTCCTTCAGAGAAACTTAAATATAATTTCAGCAAAAAAGATACACCATGTCAGTCACTCCTCAGTAAAATAATGGAAAATAAGGAGGTTTTGGCTTATCCAATTAGGTTGAGCACCCCCATTCCCCAATTCTTGGATAAGCCCCTGTAACATAACTATATTGTTGACCATTTTATCAGAGTGGCACTGTAGCTTGGAGGTTAACATGCTTGCCTTCTAATCCCGAGGTTCCTGGTTCGAACCTGACTGTACAGTAGGTGACTGTATTTCCTATGTCCTAGTAGCATCAGTCCTTAAACCTCATAGTGAGATGTTTAGAATGAATGACAGTAAGTGGAGGAATTCAGGAGGGTGTAGAGGAGGGTACATTGTCAGTGGAGGATTCGGGAGTGAGATAGGAGGAGTGTGTCCAGGGTCCAGACTCCCCCCTTGATCTTTGAAGAAATTATAAAACGGCATAATTACCCTAATCACAATTGAATGTTGATGCATATTTTAATGTATTTTAGCTTTTTTATCCTGTATTTTTGTACTTTATATTGTATTAAATGCAAGCACTGAGTTTCCTTCGATTAAAGATGAAAGTTTTACGTTGACTTTAAATAGATAAATAAATCAGTATACAATTTTTGTCAACAGCAGACGGTATACCATACCTGCCATTTATTGAGTCACAAAATCCTGATATATTTCAAAAGCTTGTGAGATAGAATAAAATTGGAGCAGCAATAAAACAAAATGTAAAATGTATTAATGTTTGGGCATAACATGAATAATTTGCTTTTTTTTTGCATGCATCTAGAATTGTATAAAACATTATTCACTGCAAAAATATGGTAAAATAAATTCCATTATATTTTGCAAGTCTAACATTAGTTATAATGGATTTTTAAGCTTAAAAGCATCCTTATAAATTACATTGCAATTTTTAAAACTATGCCTAATAATTCCATTACATTAAGAATTAAATTTGTAAAAATATGAACGCACATAAATATTTAAGGAATTACAAGCTGAAAAATGTAAGTAGGAAAATTCTTGATTGAGTTTTAGTAGGTATCGTAAATCCATAAATAAGCACCACTATTCAATAAGCGTCACACCAAATGGGACTATTTTTCTAAGAGACACTGTCGAATAAGATCAGCGGCACCTAAGTGGAAGTACATTTACCATGTTGTGTGATAAAACGCTTTAAAGAAGTTCAATGGAAACGGTGCTAAAATGAAACAATACAATGACTGAGTCAAAGGTGTATTTTATAAAAAATTGTGTTTAAAGTTTTTATCACGTCCAACAGCAAATTTTGTCATCCACAGGAAAAAAATATCCTTTTTAAACCTAAGTCTCATTAAGAGGCATAGAAAGTTGTGTTGTCTGTTGAGCTGCAGTCGCACTAGGTTTAAAAAGGGGTATATTTTGCCAAGATATTTGTAACATTTCATAGGTTAAATCTTGTCACTGTTTTAACAGGTTAGTTTTACCATAAGCATGGCAAAACCTGTAAAATAAACTATGTTACACATGAATTGAGTTTGAAGGACAATATGACTCGCGCTGTACACATGGGACTTTTTAGGCCGGTTGAACTAGATCAGTAAATTTTACTGGGCCCTTTTCCCTCCGGAAAACTAAACAGCAGATGGGCTTATTTTTACAGAGTGAGATATCCTATTGTAGGCTGTCAACACTGAACTTATTTTTTTTTTTTGGTTTGGCGAGTCTGTTAGTTTCCAGTGTACTGTGAGGCTTTAGGTCATGGGACAGAATGTAGTGTACAACCAGGTTCGAACCCAAGATATCAGGATTGAAGGCACTATCTGTTAGTTTCACCAAAATACATCAACTGTAAAGAAGGCTTTAGGTCATGGGACAGAATGTAGTGTACAACCAGGTTCAAACCCAAGATATCAGGATTGAAGGCACTATCTGTTAGTTTCACCAAAATACATCAACTGTACTGTAAAGGAGGCTTTAGGTCATGGTAAAGAATGTAGTGTGCAACCAGGTTCGAACCCAAGATATCAGGATTGGAGGCACTATCTGGTAGTTTCACCAAAATACATCCAATGTACTGTAAAAGAGGCTTTAGGTCATGGGACAGAATGTAGTGTGCAACCAGGTTCAAACCCAAGATATCAGGATTGGAGGCACTATCTGTTAGTTTCCCCAAAATACATCAAGTGTACTGTAAAAGAGGCTTTAGGTCAGGGGAAAGAATGTAGTGTGCAACCAGGTTCGAACCCAAGATATCAGGATTGAAGGCACTATCTGTTAGTTTTACCAAAATATATTCACTGTACTGTAAAGGAGGCTTTAGGTCATGGTAAAGAATGTAGTGTACAACCAGGTTTGAACCCAAGATATCAGGATTGGAGGCACTATCTGTTAGTTTCACCAAAATACATCCAGTGTACTGAAAGAGGCTTTAGGTCATGGGAAAGAATGTAGTGTACAACCAGGTTCGAACCCAAGATATCAGGATTGGAGGCACTATCTGTTAGTTTCACCAAAATACATCCAATGTACTGTAAAAGAGGCTTTAGGTCATGGGAAAGAATGTAGTGTACAACCAGGTTCAAACCCAAGATATCAGGGTTGGAGGCACTATCTGTTAGTTTCACCAAAATACATCCAATATACTGTAAAAGAGGCTTTAGGTCATGGGAAAGAATGTAGTGTGCAACCAGGTTCGACCCCAGGATATCAAGATTGGAGGCAAGCATGTGAACCACCAAGCTACAGTGCCATTTTCAAATTACTATAGTTAGATGACATACAATAAGACTTTTACGCCAATGTTTTAAAAAGTAAGCGCAGCTCTTGAGTGAATACCACACTTCTGCCTTCAAAATTTTATAAGCATTGTGACACTTATTTTAGAATTTACAGTATGATAGTGTACGGTTTATCATCTGGATACTTTCATATTTCAACATCTTTTACGTCGTGTTTCTGTAAGATATATTATGTTAATTTTTGACATCAAAGCAATGTACTCGGCAATGATTTGTGTAATGATAAAATGCTATTAAACTGTAAGGAGGTCAAGAAAGATGCCAGAAGTGTATAATTCACAACAGTATTGTATGTTCTTATATATTATAATATTATTTCAATTTTGTTTGCACAATATGAGAAGTACTCTTATCTACAGTGGAAGGGGAGTATTGGGATAGTTCCCTCCCCCCCCCCCCCCCCAGTGACAACTCTGGGAAGCAATTCCCCCTGAAATTCACTTCAACTACACAAAAATAAAATAGTTTGACTTCTGTTTTGTTGGTATGAGTGTCACCTGGCTGTTGGAGTACTACCCTTTAGATGTCTAAAGAAAAAACAGCATGTATATATGCTAAATATGAATATTTTTCCCCTCTAGGGTCTAACACAGCTCCAATTTTTTTTTATTGTCGAGTTGTAATTTGGTTGAGCACCTTCTATCCCAATACCTGGATGCGGCCCCAGAGTATCTGAGCAGGATTTAACCTCGTCCCCCTGATCTATGATTGAAAAATAAAAAAATGTATTTGGTACATTTATATAGAGCACAATAATGTAATGTAATGTAATTAGATTTATATAGCGCCTTACACCATAGTCTCAAGGCGCTGTGGACCAGATGTTAACACATTCCTATGACTTTCTTCGCCCCTAAGGGTCACGTCATTTCCTGGCAGCTGCTACTCAGCGCCGATACTTCTGTCCATGACAGTGATTCTGTATGGACCAGTACACCGGGGTAACCCCCTACTCGTCTCGAAAGATGTACTGGGTTCTTTATAGTGCAAATATAATTTATAGTTGAAATTTGAAGGTATTAACATTTTTTTATAGAAACATATTCAATATAAAAAATCATGCACACAAAAATCAATACTGACCTACTGTAGAGGTATGTCATAATGCAATGTATATTGCAAAATTAATTGAAACAAAATTCTCGGGCATATTCTCGAACATGCTCAAAATATTAAACTCAAAGTACAGAAAAAAAAACAAAATAAAATTGAATAATTATATTGTTTGTAATTTCAGGTGGTGTTGGTATTGCTGCGACTCAGCTGTGTAAGACCGTTCCTGATGTGACTATCTACGGAACAGCATCAGCACACAAGCACGAGATAATACGAGAGATTGGAGTCACGCATCCCATCGACTACAGAAACATGGACTATGAGGTTGAAATTCGCAAGATTTCTCCTAGAGGTAGTAAATTAAATTATCAGTTAAATGCATCATAGTTTATTTACGGTATTGCATGGCTACGAGGTTGAAATGCACACGATTTCACCAATAGGTAGTATGTAGATATAACAATTGAATATAGTCTAAATATAGTCTGTTTTCTGAAGAATGATAATGTGTATGTGTTGGGCTGCTTCATCTTGACACTAGGGGTTTATGAAAGGTTCCATTAATTTTGAGGGGTGTTATCTCATATTTGGAGAGATATACCCCATTTACACTTATGACTGTGTCCTGGGCCAGCCCAGGGCCGAGCCAGGATTGGGTACAAATTTTTTTTTTTGGACCCAATCTAGCGCATTTACACTTATCATTCCAAGAGAGTCCCAAGTGTATGCAAACCGGAAGCGTAAAACCTTTTGGATTGAATGATGACGTCCACGCGAAATATTGTTTATGATCGATACTGCTGTAGTGTATCATGGATGCTTTCTTTATAAGTGTTTTGTTTAGTTTTGAGTAATCGGCGTCCGAGAATTGTAGGCTACAACAATATTAATGATGATGAGGATACATTCGATGTGATCATTGACAGCCGACGACAATATTTTAGAGGATTTCTCTAACGATCCTATGTTCATTGTCGTGCTATTATACATCATTCAAAGGTCAATGTTCTGCTACAGTTCACTGCGTAGGCCGGCCTAACTCATTTGGAACACCTCGTGGTCTAAATTTGGGCCCAGGGCCGCCCCAAAGTAATTGGAGTGTTTACACTTTAAGAAATGCCGATCCAGGGCAGCCTTCGGCTGGCCCAAATCGTAGTGTAAATGTAATAGGCATAAGTAGATTTTATAAGTAATTACTAAGTATACACTATAATACCACTGTTGTTTTATGTAATTTGAGTCAGCTGAAGTTGCAATCAATGAAATTTTAGGGTAGAGAGAAAAAAATACCGTTTAAAGTTAAAAATGACTTTGCATAAGGATCATGTGGCCTAATCTGCGACAGTAGGGGTACGAAATTATGGATTTCTCCAATTGTGAGGCCAGATCTGCCGAGTAGCGTGA